>CAWUFW010009566.1:0-225000 GCA_963921515.1 Calotriton arnoldi
CCTCTAGTGTCCTGGCTGAGTGGCTGCCTTCAGCTGCCACCACCAGACATGTTTCTGGACCCCTGGGTCGAGAGCCTGCTGCTCTCTGGGGCCTGAAACAATGCACATCCTGGGACGAGGTGCCAAGCCTCCTCCCCCAGGATGGGCAGGGTTCACGAAGGGGAGGCTTCAAAGGCTTGCCACCTTTGTGAGCTTCCCCAGGCCACTTGCTGCTTTCAGCATCTGAAAGAGACACGTTAGTGATAGATTCCTTACCTTAGAATATCCCCAGGCGTCAGACTGGATCCGGAAAGTTTTTCGCTAGCAGTACCCCTGCGCGTCAGTAGGTGGCGTCGTGCGGTTCCGCATCCGTCGCTAGTGTCGTAAGCGCCGAGATGACGTCACGGAGACTACTTAGGCGCCACCCATGCGCGCTGACGTCAGTTCTTTCTTTTTCCGCGCCAGTAAGCGCAGATCCGGTTAGAGCACGTACCTTAGTCACTTTTTGACTACCTTTTTTGAGACTTTTTGTCTCCTGTTGGTTTCCTTGGTGCACGTAGGGATGCCTGGATTTAAGTCTTGTGGGGCCTGCCGTCGCAATATGTCGGTGGCTGACCCCCACGATGTCTGCCTCTACTGCCTGGAGACCGACCACGACTCCTGGTCCTGTCGGGCCATGGCCCCGAAGGCCTTGAGGGAGCGGCCCCGGAAGCTGCTGGAGGTCTGGCACTCGTCCCAGCGCCGTTCCAGGGAACGCTTGCGGGGCCACAGTCATCGCTCCTCAAGCTCCAAGTCTTCACCCTCGGATTCGGGTAAGAGACGACACAAAAAGAAGTCGAAGAAGCGTGCTCGCTCTCCGACGTCCCCCCGTCGGTCCTCGGATACGGACGAGGGGGACAGGGGCTTTGCCCCAGCGGCTCCTTCGGAGCTCGAGAGTCCCGCGGCCTACCCACCTTACCCGGGTCCGTCGGCGACTCCCGCACAGGTGCAAGAGTTTCTTGCTACCATGGACTTCCTTTTTAGGCCTCGGGCTCCCGCCGGCGCGCCCTCGGGCCCCGCGGTCCCGTGTCAGGATCCTGTTGGACCGTCGGCGGATCCAGCTTCGGCGCCACAGGATCTTGCGCCGTCGGCTCCGGCCACGGCGCCACAAGGTCCATCGCTGCCGGCTCCGGCCCCAGCGCCACCCTCGGCTCCGCCTCCGGCGCCGCAGTGGGTGCCATTTGTCCCGCCCTTGCCCAGGTTCCAGGACCATTTTGCTCCTACCTGAGATCCGCATTGGGACACGGCGCCGGTCCGGCCCCGGCCGACGCCGTTCCCAACGCCGTTTGTCCCTTCCCTGGCTCCTGCCCTGCCGCCACGGTCGGTGCCACAGGGGGCGGAGGTGGAGGACGACTGGGAGGGGTCCGAGGACCCTCTTGCTCGTCAGTGTGACTCTGAGCAGGAATGGGCGGACGATTTGGGGGACGCCGGCGACCTAGACGTCTCTTCGGACCCGGGGTATGCCTCTCCCCCGCCTACCATGGAGGAGAGCGCCTCCTACACGGTGGTGCTCCGTCGGGCAGATGAGGTTCTCCACCTTGACCTCCCTACGGTGGCCCTCAAAACTAACCACCTCACCGAGGTGCTCCAGACGGCGTCCACTGCGTCGGAGCCCCTGCTGCTATTTAATGACGCCCTCACTGACGTCTTGTTGGGCACTTGGTCGCGGCCCGCCACTGAGGCCCCTGTGGATAAGAACGTCGCCAGGCGACATCGCCCGGCGCCGGGTGACCCCGCTTTTTTGACCACTCATCCTACGCCTGAGAGTCTGGTCATCCAAGCTTCGACGTCGCAGAGTGCTTTTCCCACGGCTCCGCCGGATAAGGACTCTAAGAAGCTGGAACAGTTCGGTAAACGTTTGTTCTCTTCGGCCAGCTTGGGGCTGCGGTCAGTGAATACCGCCTGCCTATTGGGCCGCTATTCCCACGGGGTGTGGTACACAGTTGCGCAGGTGTTACCTCAGTGTCCTGAGGAAACCCAAGCTGTATTGTCCCAAGCCATTGCAGAAGGTAAAGATGCGGCTAAGTTCGCCATTCGGTGTGGTTTAGACATCGCGGACTCCTTAGGTAGAGCGATTTCTACGACTGTGGCTCTTTGTCGCCACGCCTGGCTCAGATCTACCGGGTTCTCGCCAGATGTCCAAAACTCACTCATGGACATGCCCTTTGATGGCACTCGCCTGTTTGGCCATAAGGCCGACAGTGCGATGGAGCGTTTTAAGGACTTGCGGGCCACGGCCAAGTCCTTAGGTCTTTCCACGAGAAGCCCAGCCACTCCTGGTTTTCGTTCCTTAAACAAGCCTGTGCAGACCCAGCCTCAGCTGGGCCGCGGACGCGGTTTCCGCAGGGGCGGGTCTGGGAGTCAGCGTGGGGGTCAGTCCACCTCCGCCCCCGCCGCTTCTACCTCCAAACCTTCCTAATCCGAGCTTTGTGGGGCACCCCACGCCAGTGGGTGGCAGGGTCCGCCATCATCTCCCCCACTGGCACGCTATCACATCGGACAAGTGGGTGTTGCACATCATCCGCAAGGGTTACGCCCTTCCTTTTCATTCCACCCCTCCAGCCATGCCGCCTCAGTTCCACCGCGTGTCGGGGACCACTTGGCACTTCTCCTGCAGGAAGTCACGGCCCTCTTGGCCAAGGGGGCCATCGAGTGTGTTCCTGGGCCGGAAGTAGGGAGCGCTTGTTATTCCCACTACTTTCTGGTCCCCAAGAAGGATAAGGGGGGCTTGCGCCCCATCTTGGACCTCAGTAACGTCAATCGCTTCCTCCGGAAGGAGAAGTTAAAGATGTTGACTCTAGCTCAGGTGTTGGCTGCCCTCGACCCTGGAGACTGGATAGTAGCGTTGGACTTGCAGGACGCATATTTTCACATTCCCGTCCTGCCGGCCCACCGGCGTTACCTGCGGTTCACGGTAGGCCAGAAGCATTTTCAGCTTGCCGTGCTCCCCTTCGGCCTTAAAAACGCCCCTCGGGTGTTCATGAAGGTGATGACGGTGGTCGCAGCTCATCTGCGCAGGTCAGGGGTGTCAGTCTTCCCCTACTTCGATGACTGGTTGTTGAAGGCGGGCTCGCCCCAGGCAGTTGTCACCCACCTTCAGACTACGGCCGACCTCCTGCATTTGCTGGGGTTCTCCATCAATGTGCCGAAGTCGCACCTGAGTCCCTCTCAGAAGCTCCCCTTCATCGGAGCGGTTCTGGATTCGACGCGGTTTCGGGTTTATCCTCCCGAGCAGCGGGTCCGGGATATTCAGGCTATGATTCCGATCTTTCAGCCGCTATCCTGGATCTCAGTCAGGATGACCCTTCGGCTCCTGGGCCTGATGGCCTCCTGCATCCTGCTGGTGCAACATGCCACATGGCATATGCGGGCTCTGCAGTGGGACCTGAAGTTCCAGTGGGCACAGCATCAGGGCAACCTGTCCGATCATGTCCAAATCTCGGAGGGCACTGCACGACATTTGCAGTGGTGGCTCACGAATCGCGATTGGGTCAATGGCAGATCCCTCTCCCTTCCCCAACCTGAGCACACAGTGGTGACGGATGCGTCCCTCCTGGGATGGGGTGGCCACTTGGGAGAGGCGGAGATCAGAGGCCTCTGGTCTCCGGCGGAGTCCCGGCTCCATATCAATCTTTTGGAGCTTCGGGCGATCCGGCTTGCACTGAAGGCATTCCTTCCCTCTGTCCGGGGAAGTGTGGTGCAGGTGTTCACGGACAACACCACCGCCATGTGGTATTGCAACAAACAGGGCGGGGTGGGGTCCTGGACCCTATGTCAGGAGGCTCTGCGCCTCTGGACATGGCTGGAACATCAAGGCATTACCTTGGTGGTTCAACACCTGGCAGGTTCTCTGAACGCCAGGGCGGACGAACTCAGCCGCCAGTGCTTGATGGATCACGAATGGCGTCTGAACTCGGACGTGGCGCAAGGTCTCTTTCTGCAGTGGGGAGAGCCTTGGTTAGATCTATTCGCCACCGAAGAGAACGCGCAATGTCATCAGTTCTGCGCGTTGGAATTTCCAAGGCGGCACTCGCCGGCGACGCTTTCGTCGCGTGTGGAGTTGCGGTCTGTTGTACGCCTTTCCGCCTATACCACTTCTGCCCAGAGTGCTGAAGAAGATTCAGCGCGACTGGGCCCAAGTCATCCTTGTGGCTCCGGATTGGGCACGAAGATACTGGTATCCCGAGCTACTCAACATGGCGATCGATCCCCCGATCCGACTGCCTCTTCAGGAGGATCTTCTGTCGCAGCAGCAGGGGACAGTCCTACACCCGAACCTGTCCAGCCTCCACCTCCATGCGTGGAGATTGAGCGGCGATAGCTGATTCCATTCGACTTGCCTCCTGAAGTCTGTGATGTCATTCTGGCAGCCAGGCGTCCCTCCACTAAATCGGTATACGCCTGCAGGTGGAACAAATTTGTGGCATGGTGCACAGCTAAGTCTGTGGATCCCCTTTCTGCTCCTCTTTCTGAGGTCCTTCTGTTCCTACTATCTTTGGCCCAGCAGGGCGCTGCTCTGGGCACTGTCAAAGGTTATCTTTCGGCTATCTCCGCCTTTCTTCGGCTTCCGGATCAGCCTTCTCTCTTTAAGTCCCCGGTTGTTAACCGTTTCCTCAAAGGCATTAAACACTCGTTTCCTCCCGTGCCTTTCATAATGCCTCAATGGGACTTAAATCTTGTCTTGACCTATCTGATGTGCGCTCCTTTTGAGCTCCTTCATAACTGTCCTTTACGTCTTCTTACTCTCAAGACGGCTTTCCTGGTAGCTATCACCTCTGCCAGAAGAGTGAGTGAGCTCCAGGCTCTTTCTTCTAAACCTCCTTTCCTTTCTGTTCATCCGGACAAGGTGGTTTTAAGGACCCGTCCTTCTTTCTTGCCAAAGGTTGTCACGCCCTTCCATATCGGGCAGACCATCACTTTGCCCACTTTCTATCCGCATCCTTCAAAAGAGGAGGAGAGGCTCCATCGTCTGGACCCCAAACGTGCGCTCTCGTTCTATCTAAAGCGCACACAACAGTTCCGGGTGGATGACCAGCTCTTTGTTGGCTACGTGGGCGCCAAAAAAGGTCGGGCCGTGCACAAACGCACCATCTCTCGGTGGGTCGTTGTGTGCATCAAAGCATGTTACTCCTTGGCTAAGAAGGAGCCTCCGGTAGGGCTGCGTGCCCATTCTACCAGGGCAACAGCAGCCACTACTGCCTTGGGACGCGGCGTTCCCTTGCAGGATATTTGTCAGGCAGCCACATGGGCCTCGCTGCACACGTTTACCAAGCATTACTGCCTTGACAGTCAAGTCCGGAGAGACGGCTTCTTTGGCCGTTCTGTTTTCCGTGACTTTCTGGTGTAATCTATTCGCAGACCCACCACCGGGTTGGTATTGCTGGGGTATCTATTCTAAGGTAGGAATCTATCACTAACGTGTCTCTTTCAGATGCACAAGTTACTACTTGTGTAACGATATATCTGAAAGAGACACGTTAGTGACAGATTCCTTACCTTAGAATATCCCCAGGCGTCAGGCTGGATCCGGAAAGTTTTGCGTAGCAGTACCCCTGCGCGTCGGTAGGCGGCGTCGTGAGGCTCCGCGTCCGTCGTCGGCGCCATGATCGCCGGGATGATGTCGCGGCCAGTACTTAGACGCCGCCCATGCGCGCTGGCATCAGTTCTTTCTTTTTCCGCGCCAGTAAGCGCAGATCCGGATTGAGCAGTGCCCCAGCGATTTTTTGACTGAGTATTTTTTGAGACTTTTTGTCCAAGTTTTCGAGTCGTTTCGACTCCAAGGTGTCAGTAGGGATGCCCGGCTTCAAGCCATGCGAGGTCTGTAATCGCAAGATGTCGATTACGGATCCGCACCGACAGTGTCTCTTCTGCATGGGGCGCGGGCACGACCCCACGTCGTGCCCCGAAGGCTTTGCGAGAGCGGTCTCGAAAGCTCCTCGAGGCCCGGCACTCGGCTCCGCGCCGCTCGAGGTCCCGGGAGAGGTCGAGGGGCCGGTCGCGGAGCCGTCGTCATTCGTCGGGGTCGAAGTCTTCGTCTTCAGGTAAGGCGAAGCACAAGAGGTCTAAGAAGCATCGCTCTAAGACCTCCCCTCGCCGGTCTCGCGACTCGGCTGAGGGTCCTGTTGGTACCGGCTCCGGGGGTACCCGAACAGCCGTCGCCGGCCTACCCACCTGTGCCGGGTCCGACGTCGACTCCGGCCGACATCCAAGACTTCTTGTCGGCCATGGCTCGCATCTTCGGGCCTAAGGGTTACCCCGGTGCGCCTTCGGGCCCCAGTGGGGATCCTCCCTCGGCACCACCACCGGCGGCTCCGGCCCCGGTGTCTCCGGCGGCTCCGGCCCCGGCGCCGCAGGACCCCCTCGGATGCAGGCCTGGATCCCGGTCGACGCCGGTTGACTGAACGACACCTCCACCGGCGCCGACCACCCCGGTACCATTCACGGCGCGGTCCGACGTCCCGGGCGACGGCGTCCCTAGGTTCTCCCCGGAGCCGGATCGGCGTCGGCCGACGCCGATTCCGATGCCGATGGGACCTTTCTTCCCTCATGTCCGCCCTCCATACTTTTCACCTGTATTGGAGGACGAGGAGGACTGGGAGGGGTCGGAAGACCCTCTCACAGCTCAGTGTGAGCCTTATCAGGACTGGGCAGAGGAACTGGGTAATGCCAGTGGCCTGGACACCTCTCCAGACCTTGGCATGCTGTTTCCTCCTTCCGTGGCTACGGAGGAGGGAGCAAGTTATGCAACGGTGTTGCGTAGGGCGGCTGCGGCCTTGCGCCTCGAGCTCCCTACAGTGGCTGTCAGGACTAACCTCCTGACGGAAGTGCTTCAGCCGGCGGCTACCTCTTCGGAGCCACTGCTGCCGTTCAACGACGTACTTTCTGACGTTCTTTTGGGCACCTGGTCGAGGCCCACCACAGGGGCTCCTGTGGACAGGAACGTAGCCCAACGCCATCGCCCGGGCGACCCCTTGTTCCTCTCCCAACACCCCACCCCGAGAGCTTGGTTGTTCAAGCCTCTGCCTCTGAGCGCCATCCCTACGGCTCCGCCGGACAGGGAATCCAAAAAGCTGGAACAATTTGGGAAGAAGATGTTTTCTTCCTCCAGTGCTGGCTTGCGGTCCGTGAACACCGCTTGCCTTTTGGGCCGTTATTCCCACTCTCTGTGGGATTCGGTGGCGCAAGTGATGCCTAAGTGTCCTGAGGAGGTCCAGACACTACTCACCCGTGTTATTGCAGACGGGAGAGACGCGGCGAAGTTCACAATCCGATGTGGCCTAGACACCGCTGACTCGCTGGGCAGATCGCTTGCTACGACAGTGGCGCTGCGCCGTCTCGCCTGGCTGAGGACCACTGGTTTCTCGGGCGATGTCCAAAACTCCCTTATGGACATGCCCTTCGATGTTATCCGCCTTTTTGGCAATAAGGCAGACAGCGCGCTGTAGCGCTTTAAGGACTCGTGGGCTACGGCCAAGTCCTTGGGCCTCTCCGCCTCGCGCCCTCCGCAGCAGTCTGCTTTTCGCTCCTTTCGTGGCCACGGAAGGGGCGCCCAGTCACGTCCATTGCCCAGCCACCAGCCCGCGCAGCAAGCGCCTTCGCGTGGCCGAGGACTTGGCTCCCTCCGAGGCGGGTCGGGTAACCAGCGTGCGGGTCAGGCCACCACCACCTCCGCCCCGTCCGCGGCCTCCAAGCCCTCCTAGTCTATCCTTTCAGGTCCACAGCACGCCAGTGGGGGGGCAGGGTCCGCCGTCACCTTCCCCACTCGCGTACCATCACATCGGACAGGTGGGTCTTGGACATTGTTCGAAGGGGCTACTCCCTCCCCCGTGGCTCCGGGGGTGCCCGCGCAGCCGACGCCGGCCTACCCGCCTGTTCCGGGTCCGACGTCGACTCCGGCCGAGTTACAGGAGTTCCTGTCGGCCATGGCCCGCATCTTCGGGCCTAAGGGTTACCCCGGTGCGCCTTCTGGCTCCGCGGGCCCCAGTGTGAGTCCTCCCTCTGCACCACTGGCGGCTCCGGCGTCTCCGGCGGCTCAGGCCCCGGCGCGGCAGGAACCCCTCGGATCCAGGCCTGGATCCCGGTCGACGCCGGTTGACCTAACCACACCTCCACCGGCGCCGACCTCACCGGTACCGTTCAAGGCGCCGTCCGAGGCCCCGGACGGCGCCGTCCGAGGCCCCGGACGGCGCCGTCCCCAGGTTCTCCCCGGCACCGGACACGGAGCCGGATCGACGTCGCTAGACGCCGATTCCGACACCAATGGAACCTTTTGTTCCTTATGTCCCTCCTCCTTACTTTTCACCTGTTTTGGAGGACGAGGAGGACTGGGAGGGGTCGGAAGACCCTCTCACAGCTCAATGTGAGCCTTATTAGGACTGGGCTGAGGAACTGGGGGATGCCAGTGGTCTGGACACCTCTCCTGACCTTGGCATGCTGTCTCCTCCTTCCGTGGCTACGGAGGAGGGAGCAAGTTATGCAACGGTGTTGCGTAGGGCGGCTGAGGCCCTCCGCCTCGAGCTCCCTACGGTGGCTGTCAGGACTAACCTCCTGACGGAAGTGCTTCAGCCGGCGGCTACCTCTTCGGAGCCACTGCTGCCGTTCAACAATGCACTTTCGGACGTTCTTTTGGGCACCTGGTCCAGGCCCACCACAGGGGCTCCTGTGGACAGGAACGTAACCCGACGCCATCGCCCGGCCCCGGGCGACCCCCTGTTTCTCTCCCAACACCCCACCCCCGAGAGCTTGGTTGTCCAAGCCTCTGCTTCCCAGAGCGCCTTCCCTACTGCTCCGCCGGATAGGGAATCCAAAAAACTGGACCAATTTGGGAAGAAGGTCTTTTCTTCCTCCAGTGCTGGCTTGCGGTCCGTGAACACCGCTTGCCTTTTGGGCCGTTACTCCCACTCTCTGTGGGATTCGGTGGCGCAAGTGCTGCCCAAGTGTCCTGAGGAGGTCCAGGCACTTCTCTCCTGTGCTGTTGCGGAAGGGAGAGATGCAGCGAAGTTCACTATCAGATGTGGCCTAGACACCGCTGACTCGCTAGGCAGATCGCTTGCTACGACAGTGGCGCTTCGCCGTCACGCCTGGCTGAGGACCACTGGTTTCTCGGGCGATGTCCAAAATACCCTTATGGACATGCCCTTTGATGGTATCCGCCTTTTTGGCAATAAGGCAGACAGCGCGCTGGAGCGCTTTAAGGACTCGCGGGCTGCGGCCAAGTCCTTGGGCCGCTCCGCCTCGCGCCCTCCGCAGCAGTCTGCTTTTCGCCCCTTTCGTGGCCACGGAAGGGGCGCCCAGTCACGTCCACTGCCCAGCCACCGGCCCGCGCAGCAAACGCCTTCGCGCGGCCGAGGACGTGGCTCCCGCCGAGGCGGGTCGGGTCACCAGCGAGCGGGTCAGGCCACCACCTCTGCCCCGTCCACGGCCTCCAAACCCTCCTAGTCCGTCCTTTCCAGTCCACTGCACGCCAGTGGGGGGCAGGGTCCGCCATCACCTTCCCCACTGGCGCACCATCACATCGGACACTTGGGTTTTGGACATTGTCCGAAGGGGCTACTCCCTCACCTTCGAGATTACCCCTCCAGCCATGCCTCCTCAGCACCACCGCATGTCGGGGGACCATTTAGCACTTCTTCGACAGGAAGTTGCGGCCCTCTTGGCCAAGGGGGCCATCGAGCGCTGCTCCGACCCCAGAAGTAGGGCGTGGTTGTTATTCCCACTACTTTCTGGTGCCCAAAAAGGACAAGGAGGACATGCGTCCTATCTTGGACCTCCGGAACGTCAATCGCTTCCTCCTGAAGGAGAAGTTCAAGATGCTCACCCTAGCTCAGGTCTTCACTGCTCTCGACCCTGGAGACTGGATGGTAGCGTTGGACTTGCAGGACGCATATTTTCACATCCCCGTCCTGCCGGCCCACCGGCGTTACCTGCGGTTCACGGTAGGCCTCGAGCACTTTCAGTTCACCGTGCTTCCCTTTGGCCTTACCAGCGCCCCTCGGGTGTTCACGAAAGTGATGGCGGTGGTCGCAGCTCATCTGCGCCGGTCAGGGGTTCCAGTCTTCCCCTACCTCGACGACTGGTTGTTGAAGGCGGGCTCGTCCCAGGCAGTCGTCTCCCACCTCCAGACTACGGCCGGACTCCTGCACTCGCTGGGGTTCTCCATCAATGTGCCGAAGTCACACCTGGTTCCTTCTCCACAGCTCCTTTCATCGGAGCGGTTCTGGACACAACGCAGTTTCGGGCCTATCCTCCCGAACGAGCGAGTCCAGGTTATTCAGGCTATGATTCCGATCTTTCAGCCTCTATCCTGGGTTTCGGTACGGATAACCCTGAGGCTGCTGGGCCTCTTGGCCTCCTGCTGGTCGATCATGCCAGATGGCATATGCGGGCTCTGCAGTGGGACCTGAAGTTCCAGTGGGTGCAGCATCAGGGGAACCTGTCCGATTACGTCCAGATCTCGGAGGGGACTGCACAACAGTTGCAGTGGTGGCTCTCGAACCGGCAGTGGGTCACGGGCAGATCCCTCTCCCTTCCCCAGCCAGAGCACACAGTTGTGACGGATGCGTCCCTTCTGGGATGGGGCGGTCACATGGGAGAGGCGGAGATCAGAGGCCTCTGGTCTCCGGTGGAGTCCCGGCTCCATATCAACCTTCTGGAGCTTCGGGCGATCCGACTTGCACTTAAGGCATTCCTTCCCTCTGTCAAAGGGAAGGTAGTGCAGGTGTTCACAGACAACACCACCGCCATGTGGTACTGCAACAAACAAGGCGGGGTGGGGTCGTGGACCCTATGTCAGGAGGCTCTGCATCTCTGGACATGGCTGGAACATCAGGGCATATTCCTGATGGTTCAACACCTGGCAGGTTCCCTGAACGCCAGGGCGGACGAACTCAGCCGCAGGTGCATGATGAATCACGAATGGCGTCTTCATTCGGAGGTTGCGCAAGGACTCTTTCTACAGTGGGGAGAGCCTTGGTTAGATCTATTCGCCACCGAAGAGAACGCGCAATGTCAGCAATTCTGCGCGTTGGAATTTCCAAGGCGGCACTCGCTCGGCGACGCTTTTCGTCGCGAGTGGAGTTGCGGTCTATTGTACGCCTTTCCGCCTATACCACTTCTACCCAGAGTGTTGAAGATTCGGCGCGACCGGGCCCAAATCATTCTTGTGGCTCCGGACTGGGCTCGAAGAGTTTATTTTCCCGAGCTACTCAGTATGACATCGATCCCCCGATCCGTCTGCCTCTTCGGGAGGATCTTCTGTCGCAGCAGCAGGGGACGGTCCTCCTCCCGAACCTGTCCAGTCTCCACCTCCTTGCATGGAGATTGAGCTGCGGCAGTTGATTCCTTTCGACTTGCCTCCCGAAGTTTGTGATGTGATTCTGACAGCCAGGCGTCCCTCCACTAAGGTGGTATACGCCTGCAGGTGGAACAAGTTTGTGGCATGGTGAACAGCAAAGGCTGTGAATCCCCTTTCTGCCCCTCTTTCTGAGGTTCTACTGTTCCTTCTTTCTCTGGCCCAACAGGGTTCTGCCCTGGCTACCATCAAGGGCTACCTTTGTGCAATCTCGGCCTTCCTCAGGCTTCCTGATCAGCCCTCCCTTTTCAAGTCCCTTGTTGTTAACAGGTTTCTTTTGTGATGCCTCAGTGGGACTTGAACTTGGTTCTTACCTTTTTAATATGTGCTCCCTTTGAGCCTCTCCATAACTGTCCTCTTCGTCTTCTCACTCTGAAGACAGCCTTTCTGGTGGCTATCACCTCCGCTCGGCGGGTGAGTGAGCTTCAGGCTCTTTCTTGCAAGCCCCCCTTTCTGTCTGTCCATCCAGACAAGGTTGTTCTTAGGACGCGTCGTCCTTCTTGCCAAAGGTGGTTACTGCCTTCCACATTGGGCAGACCTTCACTTTTCCCACCTTCTTTCCGCCTCCGCATCCTTCCAGAGAGGAAGAGAGGCTCCACCGTCTGGACCCAAAACGTGCGATTTCCTTCTATCTGAACCGCACACAACAGTTCCGGGTGGACGACCAGCTCTTTGTTGGCTACGTGGGCTCCAAAAAAGGTCGGGCGGTACACAAGCGGACCATCTCCCGCTGGGTTGTCTTGTGTATCAAAGCCTGCTATTCTTTGGCTAAGAAGGAGCCTCCTGTTGGGCTGCGTGCCCATTCCACCAGGGCAACGGCTGCTACCACGGCCTTGGGCCGCGGTGTTCCGCTGCCGGTTATCTGTCAGGCAGCTACGTGGGCCTCGCTGCACACGTTTACTAAGCATTACTGCCTTGACAGTCAGGTCCGGAGGGACGGCTTCTTTGGCCGTTCTGTCCTCCAGGACTTCCTTGTCTGATCTTTGTTCGCAGACCCACCACCGGGGTTGGTATTGCTGGGGTATCTATTCTAAGGTAAGGAATCTATCACTAACGTGTCTCTTTCAGATGCACAAGTTACTAACTTGTGTAACGATATATCTGTAAGAGACAGTAGTTAGTGATAGATTCCTACCGCCCACCCATCCTCCCCGTTCTGCGAACTGATTTCTAGGGTTAAGGACATCCCTTTCAGGGCCCTAGTATTTTTCAGACACCTGTGTCAGCTTCTTGCATGGCTCTGCGTTCCTGGCGCGGAAAGTCGTGTACAGAACTGACGTCAGCGCGCAGGGGCGGCGCCTAAGTGCTGCCCGCGACGTCATCCCGGCGATCACGACGCCGACGACGGACGCGGAGCCGCATGACGCCGCCTACCGACGCGCAAGGGTACTGCTACGCAAAACTTTCCGGATCCAGCCTGACGCCTGGGGATATTCTAAGGTAAGGAATCTATCACTAACTACTGTCTCTTACAGATATATCGTTACACAAGTTAGTAACTTGTGCAACTGTGTCTATGTAAAATCATCCAACTGGGCCTTCAGGTGGAGTTCATGCTATATAAAATTGGCAACAAAATGCACAAAGAGGTAACAACAAAGCCATAACATAAGGAAAGACAAATAGATACCCATTTCATGGCTGATTTGCACAAAGTGAAACCTGGATAAATCGCAACTTCACAGCTTAAATATTTTATTTCACCCCCTAAAAAATCTTCATTATCGTGTATGAAAGCACTTTCAAATGTGTAAGTTCAGAATACCATTTGTACAAAACCCTAGTGTGCTTGATTTAATGGACTATAATGTTGCTCTATAATAATCTGGGCCTCATACAGGGTTTGCTTGACAATTGTCGTGCCTTTTAGTGCACTAGTGGTTTATGTTTAAAAACGAACACTCTTAATAAGTGCTTCTCAGTGCTATGATGTGAGGTATCTGATAGAGACTTCTAGCCGCAGATTCCTTACCTTAGAATTATCCACAGACGTCAGACTGGGTCTGGAAGTTTTCTTGAACAGTACCCCTGAGCGCCGGTAGGTGGCATCGTTTGGCTCCATGTGGCATCATCTGCGCCAGACATGATGTGAACGGTGCCTATATAGGTGCCACCTAGCGCTGATCTCAGTTCTTTTCTTTCCACGCCAGTCAGCACAGATCCATGAAGAGCTACCCCTTAGTAAATCTTTGACTAACTTTTTCCAACGTTTTGTCGAAGTGTTTTGATGTTCTTTCCTCTTGGTGTGGCAGGAATGTCATCTAAAAGGGCCTGCTGTGCTTGTCTCTGCTCGATGTCGGTGATGGACCCACACTTTGTGTGCCTTTGGTGCCTCAAGCGCGACCACGACCCGAAGGCTTGCTCCAATAGGCGCGCCATGCACGCGATGGCCTTGAGGTAGCAACCCCTCGAGCGCCTGGCGGCTCGACGTATGACGCTGCAATGATCCAGATCCCGGTCGAGAGGAAGGTCCCTGGAGCGGTTGCAGAGTCTGGGATCCTCGTCACACTCAGTCGTCGGGCCATTTGGGTTAATAATGTCACAACAAGAAGTAGTCGAGGCGTGCTTGGACTTCACCTCCTGCGTCGGCCGACAAGACAAGGGAGCGTCCCTCGAAGCTTGGCTTCACAGTTGGGCCAGCGCCTGGGCCGCCTCCGTGCCTCCCCAAGTTTCTGGGCGCCGGAGCAACCCCCACCCATTTGAGATAATTATATGAGGCTATGCACCTCAAATTTGGGCGGCCTGTTCCCTCCGGCGCGCCTTTGGGGCACGCGGGTTCTGGAGTGGCCCCTACTGGTTCCACATTGGCGGCTCTGGCGCCAGTCGGAACCTAGGGATCCACTGATGGTTCTGGATCGGCGCAGATCGTGCCATGTTGACCTTCCCCGACGGCCACCGACGGCACTTTCCCCATCTATATCCCTGGCTCTGACACGGAGCAGGAGGGGCGTCACCCAACTCCGGCACCGACTGGAGCCATGCATTTCAGGCCAGAGCCTGAGCCCTATTCTTATGGGCTCGGACTCGGGGAGTAATGGGAGGGTCGCTGGACCCTGAAGTATACCAGCCATATGATACCAACATGGACTGGTGGGAGGATTTGGCGGACGCCAACAGACTGGATACTTTTTCAGATACTGGCATGCTTTCTCCCCCTAACATGGCTATGGAGGAGGGAGCTTCATTCGCAATTAATGGTGAGGAGGGCGGCTGAGGTCCTGCACCTTAGGTTGCCCTCGGTGGCGATCCAGACTAATGTCTTGATGGAAGTCCTTCAGCCAGGAGTGTCCCCTTCAGAACCGCTTTTCCCATTTAACGAAGCACTTACTGATGTCCTGCTTCTGACCTGGTAGAAGTCCAACTCAGGGGCTTATGTGAACAGGATACTAGTCCGCCACCGCCCTGCTCCAGGGACCCCAAATTCCTCACAGAACACCCTACCCCGAAGAGCTTGGTGGTCCAACCCTCCACTTCCCACGTAAATCCTGGCACGTTCCCAACCGCCCCACCAGATCAGGAATCCAAGAGGCTGGATAACTTGGGCAAGAAAATGTTTTCTTTCACCAGCCTGACATTGAGGTCTGTGAGCACCGAATGCCTTTTGGGCCGCTGTTCCCATACGCTCTGTGGGATATGGATACGCAGGTGCTGCTAACTGTTCTGGAGGAGGCCGGAGCCGTGCTCTCCCAGGATGTTGCAGACGGGAGGTATGCAGTGCAGTTCACCATTCAATGTCGACTGGATTCCACTGACTCAATGGGCAGAGTGGTTTCGTCAACACTGGCCCTACGACGCTATGCCTGGTTTAGGATTACTGGCCTTTCTGGGGATGTCCCAACATTACTTATGCAAACACAAGGAGATGATGGACGGAGTGCTGAAACTTTTCAAACACTCACCCCCATTCACAGATCTGGGTTGAATCCATCATCGTTCTTTAGCTCACTACGCCACCCCAGTTCAGACACAGCTATATGCAAATCAGTCTTGACCCTGTGCCTCATGGGAACAGTCCAGCCCGAACTGCCAAGCCTTGTCTTCCCTGGACCGGAAACGAGCATCCTGGGACCGGTTTCGGGCTAACAGCCCTCATCAGCCAGGCTAGCTTGAATCCAGTGGCAAAGTGGAGCAAGGGACCCACGTCTGGGCATACCCTGCCAACTTAGGGCGAACAAAGCAAACACAAGGAGATGATGGACGGAGCGCTGAAACTTTTCAGACACTCACCCCCAGTCACAGATCTGGGTTGAATCCATCATCATTCTTTAGCTCACTTCGCCACCCCAGTTCAGACACAGCTATATGCAAATCAGTCTTGGTCTCCTTGTGTCAGGCCAGTCCACCATTCCTTCGGCAGCCGCAGCCTCCAAACACTTATAGTCTGCCCTCTTCCCATCACGGGCACCCATTAGGGGTCAGGATTTGCTGTCACCTCCCCCACTGATGATCTAGAACATCAGACCGGTGGGTTTTGCAGAGTGTAAAAATGGACTACTCCCTCTGCTTCAAGGCTACCCGTCCCTCCATGCCACCTACTTACGAGAGGCTCACAGAGGACCACCTATCCCTTCTCCGCCAGAAAGTGATTGCTCTCTTGGCCAAGGGAGCCATAGAGAGAGTGCCGATGCCAGAAGTGGGTAGTGGTTGCTAATCCCGCTACTTTCTGGTGCCTAAAAACAATGGAATCCTTCCTCCTATCTTCAACCTGCGATCTCTCAATTTTTTCTGCAAGAAGGAGAATGTCAAAATGCTCAGGTGCTGTCTGCCCTGGACTCAGGAGACTGGATGGTAGCTTTGAACTTGCAGGACGCATATTTTCACATCCCCATCCTGCCCGCCCATAGACGTTACCTGCGGTTCACAGTTGGTCACAAGCACTTTCAATTCTCCTTGCTTCCCTTTGGCCTTACCTGCGCCTCTCGGGTGTTCACCAAGGTGATGGCGGTGGTTGCAGCTCATCTGCTGGAATCGGGGGTGCCAGTCTTCCCCCTTTCTCAGCGACTGGCTGTTGAAGGCGGGCTCGCCCCAAGCTGACGTCTACCACCTCCAGACTACGGTGGACCTCCTGCATTCGCTGGGGTTCACTATCAGCATGTCGAAATCACACCTGACTCGCTATCAGACGCTGCCTTTCATCAGAGCTGTTCTGGACATGGTGTAGTATCTGCCCTATCCTCCCGAATGGCGAGTCCAGGATATTCAGGCTATGATACCAATCTGTCAGCCTCTATCCTGGATTTCGGCGGGACTGACTCTGAGGCTACTGGGCCACATGGCCTCCTGCATCCTGCTGGTGATGCATGCCCGATGGCATATTCGGTCTCTGCAGTAGGACCTGAAGTTCCACTGGGTGCAGCAACAGGGGAATCTCTCCGACATGGTCCAGATCTCAGAGGGAACTGCAAAAGATCTGCATCAACCTGTTGGAGCTCGGGGTGATCCCGTTGGCATTGAAAGCCTTTCTACCCTCCATCAAGGGAAGGCTAGTCCAGGTGTTCACAGACAACACCACCACTATGTGGTATTGCAACAAACATGGAATGGTGGTGAAGTGGACCCTTTGTCAAGAGGCCCTATGTCTCTGGACAGGCCTGGAACGTCGGGGCATTTCCCTGGTGGTTCAACATCTGGCAGGCTCTCTGAACGCCAGAGTGGACGAACTCAGCTGAAGATGCCTTGCGGATCACAAATGGCGTCTCCATCTGGAGGTGGTGCAAGGTTTCTTTCAGCATTGGGGAGAGCCATGGTTAGATCTGTGCGCCGAGAACGCGCAATGTCAGCAGTTCTGCTCAATGGAGTTTCCAAGGCTGCTGTTGCTGGGAGACACTTTTCGTATTGAGTGGAGCTCAGGACTCCTCTACTCCTTTCCACCCATACCACTCCTGCCCAGAATTCTCAAGAAGATCTGGAACAACCGGGCCCAAGTCATCCTTGTGCCTCCGGACTGGGCAAAGAGATTCTGGTATACCTAGCTGTTGAGCATGGCCATCGTCCTGTGATCAGGCTGTCCCTTCCGGAGAATCTTCTTTCCTAACAGCAGGGGAGGGTTATCCACCCGAACCTGTTAACGCTCTGCCTTCTTGCGTGGAGATTGAGCGGCGGCAGTTGAGAGCTTTCCTACCTTGCTCCCAAATCTGTAAAGTTATCTTGGCAGCTAGGCGTCCCTCCACTAAGACTGTTTACGCCTGTCATTGGGGAAAATTTGTGGCTTGGTTTACAGAAAAACAGATCGATCCCCTTTCTGCCCCCCTTTCTCAGGTTCTTCTTTTTATCCTTTCTTCGCCCAGCAGGGCTCTGCTCTGGGCGCTCTAAAGGGCTATCTCTCTACTATTTCAGCTTTTCTGTGGTTGCCTGATATATTGCTTCGCACACCCAAGTAATAGAAAATACCACCCTCCCACACAGAGGCTCAAACACAGCGAAGCAATAAAAACAACACCACACCACCTGGAAAGGTATTGCACGTTGTAAAAGGAGACACATCAAAGACTGTATTCAGAATAAGGCTTGGGGTTTTATTTATGCAACGCTCTCTAACAGAAAGGCTTTCCCAGATGTCAAATGAACAAATTCAAATGTATATAGAGATATATATGTATATATGCAAGCAATAACGCTTATAAGTTTAAATGTATAGAGTAAAATACATGAAATGCAAGCAGATAATATGAAATAAAACTCAAGCAGATAATACTGGAATGAAACACAAGCAGATTATGCTGGACGTCCTGCAAGAAATCAGAAAAATATATACACTAAATACATCAGATGATTACAATTACTGAAAACTTGGATGTGCACACAAACTCAATATTCAAAAACAAAACACCTCACCGATCGTTCACTCGACATCTTTGCCAACTCAAGCTGAAGGAGCCCTTTTAACAGCCCAGGCAGGATTCTCGATCAGGACCCGAGTTCCCTTGTAACAACACATCTGTCCCCCAAGCGAGCTCCCGTCTGGGTGCCAAGATCCCCCGCCTTTAATACCTTTTGCTCAACCTAAGAAGAAGGTTCTAGAAACCTCGCCCCCTTTCTTCTGTTAAGAAAAACCGAGCTGACCGTACTGGTTTGTGTCAAGGTCAAGACAGAAGCTGGCCAGGACCCTGTATTTGACTGAGCGACAGAGCTGAACATTCCACACATTTCTCTGGCAACAACAATCTCTGCTCTGAAAGGCACCAAGCACACTTCCCACACATTATCCCAGCGAAGCTTACGAAAGCCTCCATCCAGCAGAAAACAAAACAACCTTCAACAAGAATAACCTAAACAACTTGAGTAATCTGGGAGCCTGCCTGTGCGCGCAGAAGCTCAAGCTAGCTGACAGAATTCAAGATGACATGAGGGCATGTCAAAGCCCTTCAAAGAACTTCATAATACTTCCCAATGTACAACACAATGCACATTTGTGCACCACTGCCTATAGCATCACACACTTCATCTCCCAATGTACAACATAATGCACATTTGAGCACCACTGCTTATAACACTGCACTTCGATAACAAGAAGTACATTCCACGTCTCTCTCTCTCTCATATGCTTTCAAATGCACATCCCACACGTTCTGTTCCTGGCAAGGCTGTTCTACTCTGTGAAAGCTCTCCCACTTTAAAACTACAAGATTACACGAAAGACATCTTCCCGGAAAAAGGCACATGCAGGACAAAATGATGTTGTACATTCAGGCTAGGGTAAAGTAAAACTCCAAAAGTCCATTAAAACAATGGTAGTCAAAGGTCATCACGTGGTTCATAACATAGGAGTGCCTCTAGCACCACACCTGACCAGCCATCCCTCTTCCAATCCCCTATTGTAAATAATTTTCTGAAAGTTTTATAAAATGTGTTCCCACCTTCTCCTTTCATTATGCCCCAGTGAGTCCTCAATCTTGTCCTCACTTTCATTGAGTGTGCTCCCTTTGAGTACCTGCACAAATGTCCACTCAGGCTCCTTACTATCAAGACAGCCTTTCTTGTGGCTATAACATCTGTCCGGAGTGTCAGTGAGTTTCAGGCATTATCTAAACCTCCTTATCTGAACATCGACCCAGACAACCTGCATACGAGAGCTTCCTTTCTCCCGAAAGTGGTCACACACATAGGCCAATCCATCACTCTGTCTACTTTTTACACTCCACTACATCCCTCCAAGGAAGAGGAGCGACTTCACCGCCTGGACCCAAAAAGAGCATTGTCGTTCTACCTTGACCGCACATGAGAGTTCCAGGTGGACGACCAACTCTTTGTGGGGTATGTCAGCGCGAAGAAAGGACGGACCGTATAGAAGAGGACCATCTCACGATGGATCGTGCTCTGTACTAAAATCTGCTATGCATTGGCTGAGAAGAAACCCCCTGAGGGTGTGTGTGCGCTCATTCCACTGGAGCTAAAGCTGCAACCATTCCGTTAGCATGCGGAGGTCTGGTCCTGGATATATGCCAGGCGGCAATGTGGACTTCCCTGCACACATTTACCAAACACTGCTGCCTGGACAGTCGGGTCCGTAGGGATGGTCATTTTGCCTAGTCGATCCTGCAGGACTTTCTCATGTGAAATTGATCCACAGACCCACCTCCGTGGAGGTATTGCTTGGGTATCTATTCTCAGTTAAGGATTCTACGGTTAGAAGTCTCTATCAGATGAACAAGTTAATCTGATAGACATCTAGCCGCAGATTCCTTAACTTAGAATATTCCCCAGGCGTCAGACTGGATCCGGAAAAACCTTTTTCCCCAGTAGTACCTCTGCACGCCCGGGGGCTCCGTCCTGACGTCGTCCACGGAAGTGACGTCAATGGAGCCATATAGGCCCTACCCCCCCCTGGCGTGCTGACGTCAGTTTTCTTCTTTTCTGCGTCCCATTGCGGATCCGGAGAAGCGGTTACCTCTGGCCTGTTTTTGTTTTTCAGTCCTTCTCGACGCCCTTTGGCGTCCGGGAACAGTGTGTGATGCCTTCGGGCTTCAAAACATGTGAATCCTGTTCGCGGCAGATGGCGACGGATCCACATGCGATCTGTATGTGGTGCTTGGGCGAGCACCACGACTCCGAGGAGTGCGACGCCTGCCGCCGGCTGAAGCCGAAGTCCTTGCGGGAACGTCGCATGAAGTTGCTGACCGCCCGGATGTCCCATTCGGAGCCCTCTCCCGCCGGTCTCCTTCTCATGCTGGGGGGTCGGTTCGCGACACATCTCTGAGTCGTTCCCGCAGACGTCGCTCTCCTGCTGCAGGTAAGCACAAGAAAAAGAAGTTCCGTAGGTCGCCGACTTCATGCGACGGCGAGGCCCGCTGCTCCCGGTCTCTACCGGACACGGGTCCTCAGGAGTCGACCCCCACTTAGCCGCCGTTTCCTGGCACTGGGGCGACTAGGGCCCAGACGGAGGCCTATTCTCGGGCCTTGCTATCCATCTTTGAGTCACCCCCTCTCCCTGGCGCGCCTTCGGGCCCCATAGAGGGGGTAGGGGCTCAGTACGGAAATTCGCCGGCGGGTTCGCCCTCGGCGCCGGTCGAGCACCCTGACTCCGATTCCGGAGTCGCTGCGACGTCGGGGCATGGCCCGGAGGGGCATCCTCGCACGTCCAAGCCTTCCATGTCGTCTTCGCACAGCCCTGTGTGGCTCCCTGCGTCGACGCCGGCTGTGGCTGCAGCGCAGCTCTCGACTCCGTTCATCTCCGCAAGTTCCCACCTCGGTAGAGGTTGCGCCGACGCCGGTCCGACGCCGGACGGACGAGGCTCCTTCGGGGGTTCTCGAAGTCGAGTCGACGCCGTCTCGACACCATTCGACGCCGGTGTCATCCCCGGCCGTTCCTCAGTTGGTGGAGGATGTGGAGACCGAAACTGAGGAGGCTCCTGTGGGTTCGCCACCCCCAGGATTGTTTCCCTGTCCCCCGGACCAGGTCCCCATGTACTGGCAGGGCCTTGGATGCCCTAGGGCTGTACAGCCAACCGCGTTTTGGTGGCCGGATTAGCCTTATGCCGTCCCCTACGGATGACCTGTTTTCGCCACCTCGGATGGCCACGGTGGCTAGTGCGGCTTTTGCAAGGGCGGTTCGCAGGGCTTTTGACATTTTGCAAGTGCAGCCCCCCTCCGTCTCTCTGCCCTCTGATCCCTTGCTGGCTTTACTCCACCAGGGCACCGTGGAAGTAGAGCCCTTGTTGCCTTTTGGTGAGTCGTTATACGACACTCTTCTGGGGACGTGGGCGAGGCCCTCTTCGGGGGACCCGGTGGATCGTGCCATTGCGCATCGACATCGTCCTGCTCCAGATGACCCTGTCTGTTTGTCCCTCCATCCTAGGGCTCAAGGGCTGGTGATTCAGGCAGCTTCAGTCTCGTTGCCTTCTGCCCCTCCTCCGTTACTCCCTCCCACTTGGGAGTCTCGATGGTTGGAGTCATGTGGCCGCCATGTATTTGCATCCACCAGTGCAGGCCTTAGATCCCTGAACACGTCTTGCGTGTTTGCACAAGCCACTGCTGCTCTTTGGGACTCGGTCGAGCGCCTCCTCCCCTCTCTCCCGGAGGGCCCTTGGTCTGACCTGGATCGCTTGATTCGTAACGGCTGGGAAATGGCGCAGTTTTCCATTCGGTCGGCCATGGACACCACTGATTCGGTGGGTCGCGCTATGGCCCGGTCCGTTGCTCTGCGTCGCCATGCCTGGCTGCGCGATGGCTGTTTCCCTGCCAATGTCCAGTTGCGTCTTAGGGATTTGCCCTTTGATGGGGGTCACCTTGTTCGACGGACATGCAGACTCTGCGGTTCAACGTCTCATGTCTGAGTTTCCATAAGTTCCATGGGTTCTAGTCCTTGTGTGGCCTTTGCATTTGGTGCAGTCTTGTCACTGCTTTAGTTTCCATGAGTTCCAGGGTTTCTAGTCCTTGTGTGGACTTTGCATTTGGTTGCAGTCTTGTCCCTGCTTTGTTTGGTAAGTTCCGTCTCTGGGTTCTTGCCCTTCTTTTGCTACAGCTGGTCAGCTGTTTTGTATTTCTTTTTGCATCCTCTGCCTAAGAGCTTGTCTCAAGAGGTGTCCCTTGCTTTGTAGGGATGTGCCATACCCTATGTGGGGTACTTGTTGGCTATTGTATAGCCCTGACACGAGAAGTTTCGAAGGCTTCCGTGGGGTCTTCTGCAGACTGATTCTTTTCTGTCTCTGCTGCGGGTCTTCCGATTCGCCCCGCTCTTCCTACTGGTGGGACGTCCCCTCTTTTGAGCCTCACAGGTTTGGTGGCTCTCTCCTGGGGCTTCTGAGATGTCCTCTACGGGTTGGGCCGTAGCCCTCTCCTGCCTTCTGCTACACCTGGCGGCACGTGCCCCTTGGGGGTGTGTTGTTCTGTTCCGTCCGGAACGGTTTCTCCGTGTTATGTATACACGCACGATGTGTTCGCTGTCAGACTACGGCCATACCACCCTGAAAGCACCTGCTTGCGCCTCTGTCTTGGCTACGTTCTGTTCGGGTCCATTCTTGGTGTGGGGAAGTGTTTGTCTTCTCTCATGGCTCGAGCCCAGTGGAGTTTTTTATCTATGGGCAGTGGAATGTCCGCCAGCTACGTCACTGTTGTGCGTTGCCTTGTTTTCTATTTCCATCTGCTCTCCCCTGGCGGGGACTCTGGTCCCCCCTTTGTTGCTTGCCACGCTGAGGGTTAAGTGCTTCTGCTACTGGTCTCGGCTGCTGTTTTCTGACCACTGTGTTCTAGTGGTCTGTGTTCCACTCCAGGTATTTCTCTGGTTGTGGGTTCTCCGTCGCCACTACCGTGATATGGCTTTCTTTTCTGTCGGATTTCTGTCTGTGTATTTTTCACTCTTCCTCGTGAAGTGTGTGGTCGGTATCCCCGATTGTCTCACGGGAGGCCATGGCTCCTTCCCCGTTGACGGGATGCTGTCGCTTTTTGGTGTCTTAACGTCGTTGTGACCTGCTTCACACTGGTGCTGTTGGTGTCTCCTGTGGACTCTTGTTTACCTGGGGCATGCTCTTTGAGTTCTTCCCCTTGCTTTCAATTTGTATCTGTACACTCCTCTATGTGTATATGACTTTCTCTGTGTGTGTGTGTGTATATATATAAATATATATATATATATATTTAGTTTTTTCACAGTGCGAGAGCACGCTTACTGGGTTTCACGTGCCTGGTATTGGGGGTCTTTGCCCCACATTTCTCTCTTGTGAGCGCGGGCCCTCTGTGTAACTCCTCGGGTTTCCCGGCTCTCCTTCACCGTTGGTGCCTTTGGGTACGGTTGACTGCTTGACTACCTGATGCCTCAGTCCTTTACATAGGTGTGGTGTAGTTTTCATGGTACCCACTGTCTCCTTGTGTGTAGCATGTCATCCACATGCCTGTTTCTTCTGGTAGCCAAGGTTATGTATATCTAGGCATGGTGACGTTGTTCCCTCACCTTCCTCTCTTGGCATCCTCTGTCATGTAAGCTTCGTATTGTCTGCTCTGACGCTTACCTACTGTCTCGTTCCTCCTTTGGGACTGTGTCTGTTGCAGATCCGTGGGATCTGGTGTTCAATTGACCTTCTTTTGGCAGAAGTTTATGCACGTTCTTCCATCATGCGCTGACATTGTTGGTTCCATGTCTTTCCTTCTTTTATTCCTGCCTGGACGACTGCAGTCTTGCCTGTCCTCGGCAGGCTTGTAGTGCCTTTGCCTCCCCTTTCTCATAGCTTCCCTGCGGAGCTTCATGGATCTGGTGTCAGCCGTGCTGGCATTTACTGTCCCCACCGTGCTTGATCAATATTATTGACGGTTTCCTTCTCTTTGGAACTTGGT
Organism: Calotriton arnoldi; assembly: GCA_963921515.1. Lineage (NCBI taxonomy): Eukaryota > Metazoa > Chordata > Amphibia > Caudata > Salamandridae > Calotriton > Calotriton arnoldi. The sequence goes on from CAWUFW010009566.1 coordinate 24,134, forward strand.
GGGTTTTCAGTCGCAGACCCCCCTCCAATGGGGTATGGCTTTGGTATCTATTCTAAGTTAAGGAATCTGCGGCTAGATGTCTTTATCAGATGAACGAGTTACTTACCTTCGGTAACGATGTATCTGGTAGAGACACAGTCTAGCCGCAGATTCCTTAACGCCCACCCATCCTCCCCGTTCTGCGACGGCCTTTCAGGTGGGGTTCTGCCCACTGGCGACCTTACAGGTGGCCTTGGTCTTCTTGAGGGGTGTTCTGGCTCGCCTGCCTCTGGGGCAGGGTATGTCGCTCTTTTCTAGCGCATTGGCTGTCCACCCTTTTCTCGTTTTGGATGGATAGGTTACGTGCTTTCACTGCTCTTCCACCCAGGGTTTCTGGCGTGGAGATCCCATGTTCCTTCCACCCTCCCTCCGCCCTCTTCTTTCCCCTCCATTGCCTTGTGGCCCCCTTGTTTATGCTGCAGTCCCTTGGGTTGAGTTTCTATTTGCCTATGTTCCTCTACGAAGGTCATTGTGGGGAGCGTGGTGCACGTGCTTTGTTGTTACTCACTTTTGGTCACTTGCCATGACACATGTTGTTCTAGTCTTGTTGTGCTTTACAGTTACGCCCTGTGGTTACAGGCTGTCTTTCATGCGCATCCATTCTGTGGTCGCGCACCGTTCTTCATTTGTCATGCCTTTCATTTCCACTGCCATTGCCTCTTCGGCGGGTCGTGGCTCTTTGCCTGGGCGGGACTGTTTCTGGTAACGGGGGCTTTGTTCGCTCTCTTCCATTCCTTCAAGTATTGAGTACTCTTTCAACATGGTCCCTTCAAGTGTTGAGTTCCCTTTTCACGTGGTGAGGGTTCTCATCATTCTGTGGTCTTTTGTTCTTCTTGTTGCACAGATTTTTGTTCTTCTTTCGCACACTGTTCCTATACTCTGTTTTTGTAGTGGCTCCGCGTTGTGGCGCGGAAAAGTTTCCCACAAGAAAACTGACGTCAGCACGCCGGGGGGACCTATATGGCTCCATTGACGTCACTTCCGTGGGCGACGTCGGACGGAGCCGGGCGACGCCACCCCCCGGCGTGCAGAGGTACTGCTGGGGCAAAAGTTTTTTCCGGATCCAGTCTGACGCCTGGGGAATATTCTAAGTTAAGGAATCTGCGGCTAGACTGTGTCTCTACCAGATACATCGTTACCGAAGGTAAGTAACTCGTTCCTTACCTTCGGTAGCGCATTATCTGGTAGAGACTATCTAGCCACAGATTCCTTACTGACGCACCCATTTTCCCAGCTCTGTGAACGAATATCTGGGGACATGGCTGGTTCTCCTTTTAGGGCCCTATTGTTCCACACTAATGGTTAGCGTACCTCGTGGCTCCGCGCTTCTGGCGTGGAAAGTTGTGAAACGTAATCGACGTCCACATGCTGAAGTGGCGACTATATAGGCCGCGCACACGCCACATCTGAAAGAGACAATTAGTTATAGTTTCCTTACCTTAGAATTACCCCCAAGCGTCAGACTGGATCCAGAGAATTTTTTCGTCAGCAGTACCCCTGCGTGTCGAAAGGTGGCGTTGGTCGGCTCGGCGTTGGCGTCGTGGTCGCCGGGATGACGTTGTGGTAGCTACTTAGACGCCGCCCTCGCCCGCTGACGTCAGTTCTTTCTTTTTCCGTGCCAGCCAGCGCAGATCCGGAGAGAGCGGTACCTCCTACCTCCAGTCACTGTTTGACTGACTTTTTGCTGACTTTTGTCGACGTCGTTTTTGAGTCTTCGACTCCTGGTGCACGTCAGGGATGCGCGGTTTCAAGGCTTGCGGTTCCTGCCGACGGTTGATGTCTTTGACGGATCCGCATAGCGTGTGCCTGTTCTGTCTGGAACCCGACCACGACTCCAAGTCGTGTTCCGACTGCCGGACCATGAACCCGAAGTCTTTGCGGGAGCGGTCCCGAAAGCTTCTTGAGGCCCGGCAGTCCGCTCCGCTCGAGGTCCCGGTCGCGTGGGAGGTCGAGGGACCGGTAGCGGAGCCACCACCACCAATTTTCTTTCAAGTCGTCGCTCTTCGACTTCTCCCCGTCCGTCGGCCGACGCGACGAGGGATGCGAGTGGTGCCTCTCCCGCAGCTCCGCATGCGGAGCCCACTGGGTCGACTCCAGGTTTCCCTCCCCTCCCTGGACCCGGTGCGACCCCTGCCCAGCTTCAGAGTTTCTACGAGGCGATGCATGCCATCTTTGGGCAGCCCGACTCCCCCGGCGCGCCTTCGGGCCCCGCGGACTCAGCTGGGGGCCCTGGCCCTGGGCCTTCGGCCCCGGCACCGCAGAGTCCCCTTGGATCCGGGCCTGGATCCGTATCGGCGTCAGTCGACCTGACTACGCCTCCCCGGCGCCGACTCCACCGGCATCACGTCTGCAGCTGACGCCGGTTGTGTCCCCAGCCAGAGTCGACCCCGGTCTCCACCCCGATGTTGACACCGAGCCGGACAGGCGTCGACCGATGCCGGTTCCAGCGCTGATGGGTACTTTTGTGCCCTTGTTCCAGCCTGGTTCTTTTAGGCCAGATTGGCAACCAGAGGAGGGTGAGGAGGACTGGGAGGGGTCTGGAGACCCTTTAACTGACCAATCTGAAAGAAACACGTTAGTGATAGATTCCTTACCTTAGAATTACCCCCAGGCGTCAGACTGGATCCGGAAAGTTTTCGTCAGCAGTACCCCTGCGCTTCGGAAGGTGGCGTCGTGCGGCTCCGCGTCCGTCGTTGGCGTCGTGCTCGCCGAGATGACATCGCGGCAGCTACTTAGACACCGCCCTTACGCGCTGACGTCAGTTCTTTCTTTTTCCGCGCCAGCAAGCGCAGATCCGGAGAGAGCGGTACCCCCAGTCATTTTTTGACTGAGTTTTTCAAGGCCTTTTTGTCTCTATTTTTCGAGTCAATCGACTCCTGGTGCAGTAGGGATGACCGGCTTCAAGTCCTGCGAGGACTGTCATCGCATGATGTCGGTGACGGACCCGCAACGCGTGTGTCTTTACTGCCTGGGGCGCGATTACGACCCCAAGTCGTGCCCGACTGCCGGGCCATGGCGCCGAAGACTTTGCAGGACGCCTCTTTGGACCGTTGGGCCCCGCGGGTTCGACTGGGGGTCCTTGCCCTTTACTGCCGGCGGCTCCGGCATCGCTGTCTGCTCCGGTGCCGCAGGGCCCCCATGGATCCAGGCCTGGATCCCGGTCGACGCCGGTTGACCTTGTGACACCTCCACCGACGTCGACTCCTCCGGCACCACTTCCGACGTGGCCCGTCCCACTGGACGACGTCGCCCCCGGTTTCAGCCCCGAAGTGGACACGGCGCCGGAACGGCGTCACTCGACGCCGATTCCGACGGGACCTTTCTATCCCTATGTCCATCCTCCTTATTTTCGGCCTGTTATTCACACTTCAGAGGAAGGCGAGGACTGGGAGGGGCCTGAGGACCCTCTCAGAGCACAATGTGAGTTTGACCCGGACTGGGCAGAGGAGCTGGGGGATGCCAGTGGTCTTGATACCTCTCCTGACCTTGGCATGCTCACTCCTACCGTGGCTACGGAGGAGGGTGCAAGTTACGCGGTGGTGTTGCGTAGGGCGGCCGAGGCCCTCCACCTCGAGCTCCCTACAGTGGCCGTCAGGACTAACCTCCTGACAGAAGTTCTTCAGCCGGCGGCTACCTCTGCGGAGCCACTGCTGCCTTTTAATGATGCACTTTCAGACGTTCTTCTGGGCACTTGGTCCAGGCCCACCACAGGGGCTCCTGTGGATAGGAACGTGGCCCAACGCCATCGCCCGGCCCCGGCGACCCCCTTTTCCTCTCCCAACACCCCACCCCTGAGAGCTTGGTTGTCCAAGGCTCTGCGTCCCCGAGCGCATTCCCTACCGCACCTCCGGACAGGGAATCCAAGAAACTGGAGCAATTTGGTAAGATGATTTTTTCTTCCGCCAGTTCAGGGCTGTGGTCTGTGAACACCGCATGCCTCTTGGGCCGTTATTCCCACTCTGTGTGGGATACGGTGGCGCAAGTGCTGCCTCAATGTCCGGAGGAGGCCAGGACAGTGCTCTCTCAGGCTATTGCTGAAGGGAGAGATGCAGCAAAGTTCACGATTCGATATGGCCTTGACACCGCCGACTCGCTGGGCAGGGCGATTTCCACGACAGTGGCGCTCCGTCGCCACGCCTGGCTGAGGACTACTGGTTTCTCTGGGGATGTCCAGAACACCCTGATGGACATGTCCTTTGATGGTATTCGCCTTTTTGGCAACAAAGCAGATAGTGCGTTGGAGCGTTTTAAGGACTTGCGGGCTACGGCCAAGTTCCTGGGCCTTTCCGCCACGCGCCCTCCTCCGCCTTCTGCTTTTCGCTCCTTTCGTGGCCACGGAAGGGGCGCCCCGACACGTTTGCTTCAGAGCCACAGACCTGTGCAGCAACAGTCTCAGCGCGGCTGCGGACGTCGGACCCGCCGAGGCGGGTCAGGGGGCCAGCGGGCGGGTCAGTCCACCTCCACCCCGGCCACCACTGCCTCCAAACCTTCCTAGTCCGGTTTTCAGGCCCATCAAACGCCAGTGGCGGCAGGATTCGCCATCACCTCCCCCACTGGCGCACCATCACTTCAGACAGGTGGGTTTTACAAATAGTCCAATGGGGATACTCCCCTCCCCCCCCCCCCCTTCGAGACTACCCCTCCAGCCATGCCACCCCAGTACCACCGCATGTCGGGGGATCACTTGGCACTTCTTCAACAGGAAGTTGCGGCCCTCTTGGCCAAGGGGGCCATCGAGCGCGTTCCTGCGCCAGAAGTAGGACGTGGTTGTTATTCCCACTACTTTCTGGTGTCCAAGTAGGACAAGGGCCTTGGACCTCAGGGACGTCAATCGCTTCCTCCGGAAGGAGAAGTTCAAGATGTTAACTCTGGCTCAGGTCTTGTCTGCCCTCGATCCTGGAGACTGGATGGTAGCGTTGGATCTGCAGGACGCATATTTGTACATTCCCGTCCTACCGGCCCACCGGCGTTACCTGCGGTTTACGGTAGGCCACGAGCACTTTCAGTTTACCGTGCTCCCCTTTGGCCTTACCAGCGCCACTCGGGTGTTCACGAAAGTGATGGCGGTGGTCGCAGCTCATCTTCGCAGATCAGGGGTTCCAGTCTTCCCCTATCTCGACGACTAGCTGTTGAAGGCGGGCTTGCCCCGGACAGTCGTCTCCCACCTCCAGTCTACCGCCGACCTCCTGCATTTGCTGAGGTTCTCCATCAATGTGCCGAAGTCGCACCTGATTCCCTCTCAGAAGCTCCTCTTCATTGGAGCGGTTCTGGATACGACGCACTTTCGGATCTATCCTCCCGAACGGCGAGTCCAGGATATTTAGGCTCTGATTCCGATCTTTCAGCCTCTATCCTGGGTTTCGGTCAGGATGACCCCGAGACTCCTGGGCCTCATGGCCTCCTGCATCCTGCTGGTCACTCATGCCAGATGGCATATGCGGGCTCTGCAGTGGGACCTGAAGTTCCAGTGGGCGCAGCATCAGGGGAACCTGTCCGATTACGTCCAGATCTCAGAGGGCACTGCACAACAGCTGCAGTGGTGGCTCACGAACCGGCATTGGGTCAATGGCAGATCCCTCTCCCTTCCCCAACCGGAGCACACAGTGGTGACGGATGCGTCCCTCCTGGGATGGGGCGGCCACATGGAGAGGCGGAGATCAGAGGCCTCTGGTCTCTGGCGGAGTCCAGGCTCCATATCAACCTTCTGGAGCTTCGGGCGATCTGACTTGCACTGAAGGCATTCCTTCCCTCTGTCAAGGGGAGAGTAGTGCAGGTGTTCACAGACAACACCACCGCCATGTGGTACTGCAACAAACAGGGCGGGTGGGGTCGTGGACCCTATGTCAGGAGGCTCTGCGCCTCTGAACATGGCTGGAACATCAGGGCATTTCCCTGGTGGTTCAACACCTGGCAGGTTCACTGAACGCCAGGGCGGACGAACTCAGCCGCAGGTGCATGATGGATCACGAATGGCGTCTTCACTCGGACGTGGCGCAAGGTCTCTTTCAACAGTGGGGAGAGCCTTGGTTAGATCTATTCGCCACCGAAGAGAACGCGCAATGTCAGCAGTTCTGCGCGTTGGAATTTCCAAGGCGGCGCTCGCTCGGCGACACTTTTCGTCGCGAGTGGAGTTGCGGTCTGTTGTACGCCTTTCCGCCTAATCCACTTCTGCCCAGAGTGCTGAAGAAGATCAGGCGCGACCGGGCCCAAGTCATTCTTGTGGCTCCGGACTGGGCTTGAAGAGTTTGGTATCCCGAGCTACTCCGTATGACCAGCGATCCTCCGATCCGACTGCCTCTTCGGGAGGATCTTCTGTCACAGCAGCAGGGGACGGTCCTCCACCCGAACCTGTCCAGTCTCCACCTCTTTGTGTCGATTGAGCTGCAGCAGTTGATTCCTTTCGACTTGCCTCCTGAAGTCTGTGATGTCATTCTGGCAGCCAGGCGTCCCTCCACTAAGTTGGTATACGCCTGCAGGTGGAACAAGTTTGTGGCATGGTGCACAGCAAAGGCTGTGGATCCCCTTTCTGCCCCTCTTTCTGAGGTCCTACTGTTCCTTCTTTCTTTGGCCCAGCAGGGCTCTGCTCTGGGCACTATCAAGGGCTACCTTTCTGCTATTTCGGCCTTTCTCAGGCTCCCCGATCAGCCCTCTCTTTTCTAGTCCCCTGTTGTTAACAGATTCCTCAAAGGCATTACTCACCTTTTTCCTCCTATTCCCTTCATAATGCCACAGTGGGACTTAAACCTGGTTCAAGAAACCGAATGGTATGCTGTTCCTAAAGAATACAGTAGGTTGATATCAAGTCAGTGATACATAGTTATAAAATCACGACAGGCAGGAGAACATTTCCTCCTTACGGAAAAGACCCTCACACACCCAAGTCACAGGATGTATTGCCTCATCATCGGGTCTGCTCCTTATCGGGTCGGCGCTGCAATACCCGATCGGCGCCCGAATTGGGGCCTTTTAGCGGAGATCTTTATTCCTGATGCCGTAAGATATAGTGTGTGTTAGAGGGTTCTGTGGAAAGTGTAGATGTGGAAAGTGTAAAGGTGAAGTTAAAAATAAGAGGAAGCGATCCACTCAGAATTATTTTAATGAACGTGGTCGCTCTCTTAGTTAAAAACGTGATTAGTGCACACCCCTCTTATAAAGTATTGGGGATGTGCGCTGAACAGGTCAACATGTTTCTTGCCATTGATTCAAATAGAAGGCAATTCTTCAGGACCATTTAGAATCTAACTACACTTTTTGGTGGTGGACCCCAATGGTATAATAAAGTGTCCACTCGTACAGCACCCAAAAAAGTGGTACCTGTTAGATTAGAGTCTCAACCTATGAAAAAATAACATAAAAAGTTAATTCAACATCAATTATAATCATTACATTGCTGCTGTGGTGTTCAGTGAGTGAAACTTACTCGTGCTACTAACGCATGCATCACACAGACTTGTTTGTGACCATGCTAGTTGGCTATGATTCAAGTAAAAACATTTATTGAAAATGTATATGTAAATAGCAACCAAAATTTCCAACTTATTTTGTATAAGTAAACACTCACCCTGATAGGGTCAAGTTATTGCTTCATCGTGTACCGGCAGAGTCTAGAACACTGAATAGTACAGTGCCCTGGTCACGAATAAATGAAAAAGATATGAAAATAATTTAGTATTATTATAGTCTGCTATACAAGAGGGCTCACTCTAAGTTAGACCGCCCCCGGTGTGGGGGTATCTGCAATGATGTAATGTGGGCAGGGTCCGTCGGAGCGTCACGGTACCGAGCACAACCCAGTGAAAGACCTTGTCCGTAGAACCTGGATAGGTCAGACAGTGTGGCTGTAACTCGCCTCATGCGCCGACAAACCACCCCAAAACACCAGCAGCGTCCCACATGAGGGAACCAGAACCCGAGGTGTCGTCAGGAGCTCAGGCAAGGTTTTCTTGCCGTGCCCGTTTACCAGTAAGAGGCCATTAAACCACGGGGTCAATCAGTCCCTCTGCTCAAATAAAACCGGCGCTGCGAAAAGAGCTCAAGCAAGGATTCTTGCCAGGACCACCTCGCAACAACCGGTGATGTAACCCCAAGGACAGGCCAGTCACACCGGTCAATTAAAGTTGAAATTGCCAGAAACCAATGCCGGAACTCCCGGGAAGCGCCCCAGTCTGTATTACCCATGCTCAACATCCGGAGGAGCAGCTTTACTTTTTATAAAAAACTATTTAGCAGTAAGACTGTTGTATCGCATTAGCGGAATACTCACAATTGTAGTACGCAGCCACTGGCGGGTCTACACCTACCCACAGTCTGCCGGTCCCGGGAGGTATACAACAGTGGCGGAGGCGTTTAGTTATACTCCCTGATGACGCGTGCATTGGGCGGCGACTTCCGTGTTAGTGCGAGCTACTGCTAGTGCGTAAACCACTCTCTTCCAAAACCAGGCGCCATCTTAGAGGTGGAAAACTCGATATTATCGGTGATATCAAAGTATGTTGCTTTGGTGCCTCTCTGGATATAACGGAGGATGCCATACTGGAAAGGCAGACTAGAGTCTAGGCGGCAGTACAACTATGTGAGCCTATATTAATTAATCTAAGAAAATTGTTCGTTTAAGTATAGAATGGTCAAAACGGGCTCATGTTAGTACGTACCCTTAGTTTCCCAGAATGGACGTCATCTGGTGAGTGGGAGACTCGAGGTTATCAGGTGGTACCTGGGGGAGCTTATAAAGTGTATTGGATCTGTGTCTCTATTGACACGAAAAGGAGCACCATATTGGAATAGGCAATTTGAAATCAAGAAGGAAATAAAATAGTGTGAATCTACACACTTATCAAGCCCATAAAGTTATATCATTGGGTTGGAAAGTATATGCATGGCTAAATCCACCTGTGGAATGCATAACACAAGGGGAAATGAAAAATGAGGAGAAAAATCAAGCTGGAAAACACGGAGGGAATGGCCAGTGGTTAACCCTCCTGATCGATGAACAAGTTGTCAGAGTTCAACCACAGCTGGTTCCATGCAGATTAATCTCTATATGGTCACGAGATTCATTAAGATGTTATCTGATCAGTGATGCCCATGGGATTTCTTCGTTCAATCCTACCTTGTCCGAGGATAATCTCAGTACCCATCTTTGCTCAATTCTGAAGAGGGTGTCCTTGGTCATGCCCGGATGTGTTTCAAGGACACACCATCTGATTGAGTCTGTCGGATGTTGCATCTGTTCATAGTGGCATGTCATTTTTGTGTTGGTTTTATGACAACGGATATTACTCCGGTGTTCTGTGATACGAGTTCTTATTGATCTGGTAGTCATCCCTATGTAAAGGAGATCACAGGGGCATTTTAGCATGTATATACAGTTAGTAGTGTTACAGTTCGTGTGTCGGTTGATTGTCCATTTAAATCCATTAGGGAATGTAATCTCTTTTGTCATCTTTGTAAAAGGGCAAACACTACAGGAACCACATGGATAGTGTCCCTTCACTGGTGGTAGGTCCCACAGAGATCTTTGTGTGCCCATATCTTGATTTTTGGGTCTAGTATGGACTAACAAATCCTTGAGGTTATTAGTGCGTTTGAAAGCAAACCTAGGGGCTGGAAGGTTGAGATTACCTGTATTCAAAATCCCCCAGTGTTTTTTGATGACATTCTTTACTTGAGTGGAATTGGGTGTAAATGTAGTAACACACGTCAGTTGGTCACTGGGTTCCTTTTGTATGGGTTCCAGCAGACCTTCTCTGTTGTTGTTTCTTGCTCTTTTCAAAGAGCGAGACACATCCCTTTGTGGATATTGTCTCATGCATAAGTGTGTAGCAAGGACCTGTGATTCTTTTCAAAGTCAGTAATCGTGCTACAGTTCCTTCGTATACGAAGAAACTGTCCAAACGGTAAATTCTGTTTCAAGGCCCTTGGGTGGTGACTGCTGTAAAGTAGCAGGCTATTTTTGTCTGTTGGTTTTCGGTATAGGGTCGTGGTAATACCTCCTCCTTCTAACCTAATCAATAGGTCCAAAAATGGTATTTCAGATTCCGAAATAGTACTGGAGAACCTCAAATGTGGGTTCAATGTATTGATCCACTTACAGAAATCTTCGCACTCAGTGCGATTTCCTTTCCACAGGATCAAGATGTCATCAATGAACCGCTTCCACAGGAGCACACTCGCCAGATGGGGGTTGTTGGCGCAGAGGATCTCCCTTTCCTCAAACGCCGCCATATAAAGGCACGCCAGACTTGGGGCGAATGTGCTGCCCATGGAAGTGCCCTGTGTTTGATGGTATAATTGTTTGTTATATTCAAAGAAATTTTCTGTAAGGGCTAGGAAAGCACATTCGAGTATGAAGGTTACTGGGGTTGGAGAGTTCCAAACCTGTGTGACTCAGTGCATCCTCTATTACTTCCAGAGTAGCTTTTGCGTGGATGTTAGTATAGAGTGCCTCAACATCCAGAGTGACTAGTAGATTCACCTCCTCTGGATGTTGGACCTCCTCAAGTAAGCGGAGCACGTCTGTGGTGTCTTTCACAAACGAGGGAGTATTCCTGACCAAAGGCTGGAGAAAGTGATCACAGAACTTAGAGAGCGGCTCGAGGATCGAGCCGATCCCTGATACAATGGGTCTACCAGGGACTGGAGTGATCCCTTTATGCACTTTAGGCAAGATGTAGAAATAGGGAGTTTTTGGATTATTCTGAGTTAGAAAGGTGGCTTCTTTGTTTGAGACCCAACCCTCAATTTCTGCTGTATGGGTCATAGTGGCAATTACGGTAGTGAGCCGTGGTGTAGGGTCATCTCTAATGGGTGTGTAATATTATGACTTAGTTTTGGCGATGATATGGCAACCGAGATTCTTAAAACACCGTCCCTATTGGGGGGTGATGGTAGTTCCGCTTCTGGGAGCCAGTCAGAAGACTGGACCTCCCTATCCACCATGAAGCGTGAATGGCTTAAAATTACGTTACACGGGGCCATGATGACAGAATATCTACGGGCTAATATAGCCCCTAATGGCCTTTGGTCAACAATTTCCCTCGTCTATTTCTGGAAGATGCGGTTTTTAAAGAGTGGTCCCTAGTTGCATGGAAATGCACTAGGGATTGGCTCATCCTTATCATCAATACTGCAAAGAGGATTGCAGATGCATTATTAATAAGGATCCAGACTGCAGAGGGGGCAATTAAGGTGACTGTCCAAACCACTGTGTTCAAGACCAAATTAGCAGAGATTAATGCAGAAATTACGGATAATAAAGAGTACTTGATGAAGCAGAAAATTGCTAAGCTTCAGAAAGATATTACCAAATTTGACAAAGAAAAAATATATCCATATCTCAGGGCAGATTACATCACACCTGGGGGGTCGTATTCTTCGGATGAGAGTTCAAATCCTTCTAGAAGAAGCTCCTCAGATAGTGACTCGAGCAACGGGAGCTGGAATAATAGAAACATCCGACAGAATACGCGTCATACGTATCTCCCCTATATGGTCCACCGCCTTATCAGGGACCACATCATCAAGGACCCCAATTTCAGGGACCCCAATTTTGGCAATACCCTATGTACCACCATGGACCGCCTCCATTTCCTCAACAAGGCAATGCACCTTCTTTTTTGGGCAGAGGTTGGGGCAGAGGAAAAGGGCGCAGAAAAGGTCACCAAAAAACAGTACAGTGGCAAGATCAATCAACACTTTCAATGGAAACAAGGAGCCAGACAAGAGGCAGGAGAGTTTAGTAATCAATCTCTCTCCTAGACCCCTCAGTCCAACGGAAGAGGCGGTACTACAGAAAGGATTGGGGTTTGTTCCCACTCCAAAAAATGACAAATTCCGCGACACTTGCGAGATGCATGGCTTCTTCAGAAAAATACGCTTGAAGGCCTTTTTTCAGGACAGACTAAGACCACCAGAGGAGGATTCTGGGTTACGTAACCCCTCCACTTTTACACCTAATAGTGGAATGGTTCCCCATGAAATCCTAACTTTTGAGCAAGCAGTCCTTACTGATCTTCAGAACCATACTGCGCCTATTCCTTTTCACAACCTATCATCCGATGAACAGGCTGCAGTTAAGGCACTATCAGATGACCCTCAATCATCATCAAACAGGCTGATAAGGGTGGGGCAACTGTCATCATGTCCACCATTGACTATGACAGGGAATGCTTGCGCCAATTGAGTGATCGTAAATATTACACACCCATTAGAGATGACCCTACACCACGGCTCACTACCGTAATTGCCACTATGACCCATACAGCAGAAATTGAGGGTTGGGTCTCAAACAAAGAAGCCACCTTTCTAACTCAGAATAATCCAAAAACTCCCTATTTCTACATCTTGCCTAAAGTGCATAAAGGGATCACTCCAGTCCCTGGTAGACCCATTGTATCAGGGATCGGCTCGATCCTCGAGCCGCTCTCTAAGTTCTGTGATCACTTTCTCCAGCCTTTGGTCAGGAATACTCCCTCGTTTGTGAAAGACACCACAGACGTGCTCCGCTTACTTGAGGAGGTCCAACATCCAGAGGAGGTGAATCTACTAGTCACTCTGGATGTTGAGGCACTCTATACTAACATCCCGCAAAAAGCTACTCTGGAAGTAATAGAGGATGCACTGAGTCACACAGGTTTGGAACTCTCCAACCCCAGTAACCTTCATACTCGAATGTGCTTTCCTAGCCCTTACAGAAAATTTCTTTGAATATAACAAACAATTATACCATCAAACACAGGGCACTTCCATGGGCAGCACATTCGCCCCAAGTCTGGCGTGCCTTTATATGGCGGCGTTTGAGGAAAGGGAGATCCTCTGCGCCAACAACCCCCATCTGGCAAGTGTGCTCCTGTGGAAGCGGTTCATTGATGACATCTTGATCCTGTGGAAAGGAAATCGCACTGAGTGCGAAGATTTCTGTAAGTGGATCAATACATTGAACCCACATTTGAGGTTCTCCAGTACTATTTCGGATTCTGAAATACCATTTTTGGACCTATTGATTAGGTTAGGAGGAGGAGGTATTACCACGACCCTATACCGAAAACCAACAGACAAAAATAGCCTGCTACTTTACAGCAGTCACCACCCAAGAGCCTTGAAACAGAATTTACCGTTTGGACAGTTTCTTCGTATACGAAGGAACTGTAGCACGATTACTGACTTTGAAAAAGAATCACAGGTCCTTGCTACACACTTATGCATGAGACAATATCCACAAAGGGATGTGTCTCGCTCTTTGAAAAGAGCAAGAAACAACAACAGAGAAGGTCTGCTGGAACCCATACAAAAGGAACCCAGTGACCAACTGACGTGTGTTACTACATTTACACCCAATTCCACTCAAGTAAAGAATGTCATCAAAAAACACTGGGGGATTTTGAATACAGGTAATCTCAACCTTCCAGCCCCTAGGTTTGCTTTCAAACGCACTAATAACCTCAAGGATTTGTTAGTCCATACTAGACCCAAAAATCAAGATATGGGCACACAAAGATCTCTGTGGGACCTACCACCAGTGAAGGGACACTATCCATGTGGTTCCTGTAGTGTTTGCCCTTTTACAAAGATGACAAAAGAGATTACATTCCCTAATGGATTTAAATGGACAATCAACCGACACACGAACTGTAACACTACTAACTGTATATACATGCTAAAATGCCCCTGTGATCTCCTTTACATAGGGATGACTACCAGATCAATAAGAACTCGTATCACAGAACACCGGAGTAATATCCGTTGTCATAAAACCAACACAAAAATGACATGCCACTATGAACAGATGCAACATCCGACAGACTCAATCAGATGGTGTGTCCTTGAAACACATCCGGGCATGACCAAGGACACCCTCTTCAGAATTGAGCAAAGATGGGTACTGAGATTATCCTCGGACAAGGTAGGATTGAACGAAGAAATCCCATGGGCATCACTGATCAGATAACATCTTAATGAATCTCGTGACCATATAGAGATTAATCTGCATGGAACCAGCTGTGGTTGAACTCTGACAACTTGTTCATCGATCAGGGAGGGTTAACCACTGGCCATTCCCTCCGTGTTTTCCAGCTTGATTTTTCTCCTCATTTTTCATTTCCCCTTGTGTTATGCATTCCACAGGTGGATTTAGCCATGCATATACTTTCCAACCCAATGATATAACTTTATGGGCTTGATAAGTGTGTAGATTCACACTATTTTATTTCCTTCTTGATTTCAAATTGCCTATTCCAATATGGTGCTCCTTTTCGTGTCAATAGAGACACAGATCCAATACACTTTATAAGCTCCCCCAGGTACCACCTGATAACCTCGAGTCTCCCACTCACCAGATGACGTCCATTCTGGGAAACTAAGGGTACGTACTAACATGAGCCCGTTTTGACCATTCTATACTTAAACGAACAATTTTCTTAGATTAATTAATATAGGCTCACATAGTTGTACTGCCGCCTAGACTCTAGTCTGCCTTTCCAGTATGGCATCCTCCGTTATATCCAGAGAGGCACCAAAGCAACATACTTTGATATCACCGATAATATCGAGTTTTCCACCCCTAAGATGGCGCCTGGTTTTGGAAGAGAGTGGTTTACGCACTAGCAGTAGCTCGCACTAACACGGAAGTCGCCGCCCAATGCACGCGTCATCAGGGAGTATAACTAAACGCCTCCGCCACTGTTGTATACCTCCCGGGACCGGCAGATTGTGGGTAGGTGTAGACCCGCCAGTGGCTGCGTACTACAATTGTGAGTATTCCGCTAATGCGATACAACAGTCTTACTGCTAAATAGTTTTTTTTTAAAAGTAAAGCTGCTCCTCCGGATGTTGAGCATGGGTAATACAGACTGGGGCGCTTCCCGGGAGTTCCGGCATTGGTTTCTGGCAATTTCAACTTTAATTGACCGGTGTGACTGGCCTGTCCTTGGGGTTACATCACCGGTTGTTGCGAGGTGGTCCTGGCAAGAATCCTTGCTTGAGCTCTTTTCGCAGCGCCGGTTTTATTTGAGCAGAGGGACTGATTGACCCCCATGGTTTAATGGCCTCTTACTGGTAAACGGGCACGGCAAGAAAACCTTGCCTGAGCTCCTGACGACACCTCGGGTTCTGGTTCCCTCATGTGGGACGCTGCTGGTGTTTTGGGGTGGTTTGTCGGCGCATGAGGCGAGTTACAGCCACACTGTCTGACCTATCCAGGTTCTACGGACAAGGTCTTTCACTGGGTTGTGCTCGGTACCGTGACGCTCCGACGGACCCTGCCCACATTACATCATTGCAGATACCCCCACACCGGGGGCGGTCTAACTTAGAGTGAGCCCTCTTGTATAGCAGACTATAATAATACTAAATTATTTTCATATCTTTTTCATTTATTCGTGACCAGGGCACTGTACTATTCAGTGTTCTAGACTCTGCCGGTACACGATGAAGCAATAACTTGACCCTATCAGGGTGAGTGTTTACTTATACAAAATAAGTTGGAAATTTTGGTTGCTATTTACATATACATTTTCAATAAATGTTTTTACTTGAATCATAGCCAACTAGCATGGTCACAAACAAGTCTGTGTGATGCATGCGTTAGTAGCACGAGTAAGTTTCACTCACTGAACACCACAGCAGCAATGTAATGATTATAATTGATGTTGAATTAACTTTTTATGTTATTTTTTCATAGGTTGAGACTCTAATCTAACAGGTACCACTTTTTTTGGGTGCTGTACGAGTGGACACTTTATTATACCATTGGGGTCCACCACCAAAAAAGTGTAGTTAGATTCTAAATGGTCCTGAAGAATTGCCTTCTATTTGAATCAATGGCAAGAAACATGTTGACCTGTTCAGCGCACATCCCCAATACTTTATAAGAGGGGTGTGCACTAATCACGTTTTTTAACTAAGAGAGCGACCACGTTCATTAAAATAATTCTGAGTGGATCGCTTCCTCTTATTTTTAACTTCACCTTTACACTTTCCACATCTACACTTTCCACAGAACCCTCTAACACACACTATATCTTACGGCATCAGGAATAAAGATCTCCGCTAAAAGGCCCCAATTCGGGCGCCGATCGGGTATTGCAGCGCCGACCCGATAAGGAGCAGACCCGATGATGAGGCAATACATCCTGTGACTTGGGTGTGTGAGGGTCTTTTTCCGTAAGGAGGAAATGTTCTCCTGCCTGTCGTGATTTTATAACTATGTATCACTGACTTGATATCAACCTACTGTATTCTTTAGGAACAGCATACCATTCGGTTTCTTGAACTCTACATGGGCTTGTATGCTGGACCTGTTTAAATATAGCCCGCAGTCCCTTCCTTATTGTATTACACTTAAACCTGGTTCTCACATACTTAATGTGCGCTCCCTCTGAGCCTCTTCACCACTGTCCTCTTCATCTGTTAACTCTGAAGACTGCTTTCCTGGTTGCCATCACCTCTGCTAGGAGAGTGAGTGAGCTCCAGGCTCTTTCTTGCAAACCTCCTTTTCTGTCTGTCCATCCGGACAAGGTTGTCCTTAGGACACGTCCATCCTTTCTGCCGAAGGTTGTTACTGCCTTTCACATCGGGCAGACCATCACTTTGCCCACCTTCTTTCCGCCTCTGCATCCTTCCAGAGAGGAGGAGAGGCTCCACCGTCTGGACCCAAAACGTGCACTCTCATTTTACCTGAGTCGCACACAACAGTTCCGGGTGGATGACCAGCTCTTTGTTGGCTACGTTGGCGCCAAGAAAATTCGGGCCGTACACAAGCGGACTATCTCCAGATGGGTCGTCTTGTGTATTAAAGCCTGTTATTCTCTGGCAAAGAAGGAGCCTCCGTTGGGGCTGCGCGCCCATTCTACCAGGGCGATGGCTGCCACTACGGCGTTGGGACATGGTGTCCCCTTACAAGACATCTATCTGAAAGAGACACGTTAGTGACAGATTCCTTACCTTAGAATATCCCTAGGCGTCAGGCTGGATCCGGAAAGTTTTTTGCGTTGCAGTACCCTTGCGCGTCGGTAGGCGGCGTCGTGCGGCTCCGCGTCCGTCGTCGGGCGCCGTGGTCGCCGGGATGACGTCGCGGGCAGTACTTAGACGCCGCCCCTGCGCGCTGACGTCAGTTCTTCTTTTCCGCGCCAGTAAGCGCAGATCCGGGAAGAGCAGTGCCCTAGTCACTTTTGACTATCCTTTTTGTGAATTTTTTCACTGTTTCTTCAACGAGTCCTCACGACTCCTAAGGTGTCGTAGGGATGCCCGGCTTTAAGCCCTGCGAGGCCTGTGGTCGCATGATGTCGATCACGGACCCGCATCTCGAGTGTCTCTTCTGTCTCGGCCGAGACCACGACACGAAGTCGTGCCCTGACTGCCGGAAACTTCATCCGAAGGATTTGCGAGAGCGGTCTCGAAAGCTGCTCGAGGTCCGGCAGTCGGCTCCGCGCCGCACCAAGCCCCCGGTCCCGGGAGAGGTCGAGGGGCCGGTCGCGGAGTCCCCGCCGTTCGTCGGAATCCAAGTCTTCGCGCTCCTCCGGTAAGTCGAAGCACAAGAAGTCTAAGCGGCGCCATCGCTCTAAGACTTCGCCTCGCCGGTCTCGCGACTCGGCTGAGGCCCCAGTCGGCACCGTCCCCGCCCCGCGGCCCCGGACATGCCTGTAGAGCCGCCCCCGAATTACCCGTTCTTTCCGGGGTCGGGGGCGACTCAGGCCGAAATACAGGAATTCCTGTCGGCCATGGCCCGCCTCTTCGGGCCTTCAGGTCCCTCCGGTGCGCCTTCGGGCCCCGCAGGGCCCTGATGGGGTTGCCCCGGCGCCGCCGTCAACTCCGGTCCCGGCGCCGCCTGTCCCACCAGCCTTCATCCCGGCCTCGGCTCCGGCCCCGGCCTCGATCCCGGCTCCGGTGGTGCCGCAACCCACATCGGCGCCGGTTGACCTAACCACGCCTCCGCCAACGCCGATGTCCCCGGTGCCGTTCCTCTCCCTTCCCCAGCCAGAGCACACAGTTGTGACGGACGCGTCCCTTCTGGGATGGGGCGGTCACATGGGAGAGGCGGAGATCAGAGGCCTCTGGTCTCCGGCGGAGTCCCGGCTCCATATCAACCTTCTGGAGCTTCGGGCGATTCGACTTGGACTCAAGGCATTCCTTCCCTCTGTCAAAGGGAAGGTAGTGCAGGTGTTCACAGACAACACCACCGCCATGTGGTACTGCAACAAACAAGGCGGGGTGGGGTCGTGGACCCTTTGTCAGGAGGCTCTGCGCCTCTGGACATGGCTGGAACATCAGGGCATGTTCCTGATGGTTCAACACCTGGCAGGTTCCCTGAACGCCAGGGCGGACGAACCTCAGCCGCAGGTGCATGATGGATCACGAATGGTGTCTTCACTCGGAAGTGGCGCAAGGACTCTTTCTACAATGGGGAGAGCCTTGGTTAGATCTATTCGCCACCGAAGAGAACGCGCAATGTCATCAGTTCTGCGCGTTGGAATTTCCAAGGCGGCACTCGCTCGGCGACGCTTTCGTCACGAGTGGAGTTGCGGTCTATTGTACGCCTTTCCGCCTATACCACTTCTACCCAGAGTGTTGAAGAAGATTCGGCACGACCGGGCCCAAGTCATTCTTGTGGCTCCGGACTGGGCTCGAAGAGTTTGGTATCCCGAGCTACTCAGTATGAACGTAGATCCCCCGATCCGTCTGCCTCTTCGGGAGGATCTTCTGTCGCAGCAGCAGGGGTCGGTCCTCCACCCGAACCTGTCCAGCCTCCACCTGCTTGCGTGGAGATTCAGCGGCGGCAGTTGATTCCTTTCGACTTGCCTCCCGAAGTTTGTGATGTGATTCTGGCAGCCAGGCGTCCCTCCACTAAGGTGGTATACGCCTGCAGGTGGAACAAGTTTGTGGCATGGTGCACAGCAAAGGCTGTGAATCCCCTTTCTGCCCCTCTCTCTGAGGTTCTCCTGTTCCTTCTTTCCCTGGCCCAACAGGGTTCTTCCCTGGGTACCATCAAGGGCTATCTTTGTGCCATCTCGCCCTTCCTCAGGCTTCCTGATCAGCCCTCACTTTTCAAGTCCCCTGTTGTTAACAGGTTTCTAAAAGGCATTACACACCTCTTCCCTCCTGTTCCGTTTGTGATGCCTCAGTGGGACTTGAACTTGGTTCTTACCTTTCTTATGTGCGCTCCCTTTGAGATTCTACATAACTGTCCTCTTCGTCTTCTGACTCTGAAGACTGCCTTTCTGGTGGCCGTCCCCTCCGCTCGGCGGGTGAGTAAGCTCCAGGCTCTATCATGTAAACCTCCCTTTCTGTCTGTCCATCCAGACAAGGTTGTTCTTAGGACGCGTCCGTCCTTCTTGCCAAAGGTGGTTACTGCCTTCCACATTGGGCAGACCATCACTTTGCCCACCTTCTTTCCGCCTCCGCATCCTTCCAGAGAGGAAGAGAGGCTCCACCCTCTGGACCCAAAACGTGCGCTTTCCTTTTACATCGACCGCACACGCCATTTCCGGGTGGATGACCAGCTCTTTGTTGGCTACGTGGGCGCCAAAAAAGGTCGGGCGGTGCACAAGAGAACCATCTCCCGCTGGGTAACCTTGTGTATCAAAGCCTGCTATTCTTTGGCTAAGAAGGAGCCTCCTGTTGGGCTGCGTGCCCATTCCACCAGGGCAACGGCTGCTACCACGGCTTTGGACCGCGGTGTTCCGCTGCAGGATATCTGTCAGGCAGCTACGTGGGCCTCGCTGCAAACGTTTACAAAGCATTACTGCCTTGACAGTCAGGTCCGGAGGGACGGCTTCTTTGGCCGTTCTGTCCTCCAGGACTTCCTTGTCTGATCTTTGTTCGCAGACCCACCACCGGGGTTGGTATTGCTGGGGTATCTATTCTAAGGTAAGGAATCTGTCACTAACGTGTCTCTTTCAGATGCACAAGTTACTAACTTGTGTAACGTATATATCTGTAAGAGACCGTAGTTAGTGACAGATTCCTACCGCCCACCCATCCTCCCCGTTCTGCGAACTGATTTCTAGGGTTAAGGACATCCCTTTCAGGGCCCTAGTATTTTTCAGACACCTATGTCAGCTTCTTGCATGGCTCTGCGTTCCTGGCGCGGAAAGTCGTGTACAGAACTGACGTCAGCGCGCAGGGGCGGCGTCTAAGTACTGCCCGCGACGTTATCCCGGCGACGCCGACGACGGATGCGGAGCCGCACGACGCCGCCTACCGACGCGCAAGGGTACTGCTACGCAAAAAACTTTCCGGATCCAGCCTGACGCCTGGGGATATTCTAAGGTAAGGAATCTGTCACTAACTACTGTCTCTTACAGATATATCGTTACACAAGTTAGTAACTTGTGCGTCAGGCAGCTACGTGGGCCTCGCTGCACACTTTTACTTAGCACTATTGCCTGGTCAGCCAAGTCCGCTTCTTTGGCCGTTCTGTTCTCCTTCTGGTATGATCTTGGTTCGCAGACCCACCACCGGGGTTGGTATTGCTGGGGTATCTATTCCAAGGTAAGGAATCTATCACTAACGTGTTTCTTTCAGGTGCACAAGTTACTTACCTTCGGTAACGATATATCTGTAAGAAACATTAGTTAGTGATAGATTCCTTACCGCCCCACCCACCCATCCTCCCCGTTCTGCGAACTGATTTCTAGGGTTACGGTCATCCCTTTCAGGGCCCTAGTTTCAATGCACCAGTGGTCAGTATCTTGCATGGCTCTGCGTTCCTGGCGCGGAAAGTCGTGTACAGAACTGACGTCAGCGCGCGAGGGCGGCGTCTAAGTAGCTGCTGCGACTTCATCTCGGCGACCACGAAGCCAACCACGGACGCGGAGCCGCATGACGCCACCTTCCGACGCGCAGGGGTACTGCTGACGAAAACTTTCCGGATCCAGTCTGACGCCTGGGGGTAATTCTAAGGTAAAGAATCTATCACTAACTAATGTTTCTTACAGATATATCGTTACTGAAGGTAAGTAACTTGTGCGTTAGACTATAATCTGGACTGGCGAGAGGAGTTGGGGGCTGCCAGTGGACTGGATACTTCTCCAGAGCTTGGCAAGTTGTCTCCTCCTACCGTGGCTACGGAGGAGGGAGCGTCTTACGCAGTGGTGTTGCATAGGGCGGCCGAGGCTCTCAACCTCGAGCTACCTACGGTGGTGGTCAGGACTAACCTCCGCCTAAGAGCTCTTCGGAGCCCCTGCTGCCGTTCAATGAAGCCCTCACTGACATCCTTTTGGGCACCTGGTCCAGGTCGAACACAGGGGCTCCTGTGGATAGGATGATCGCCCAACGCCACCGCCCGGCTCCGGGCGACCCCATTTTCCTCTCACAACACCCTTCCCCTGAGAGCTTGGTGGTCCAAGCCTCCACGTCCAAAGGCGCATTCCCTTCCGCACCACTGGATAGGGAATCCAAAAAGCTGGACCACCTTGGGAAGAAGATGTTTTCTTCCTCCAGCTTGGGACTGCGGTCGGTAAACACCACATGTCTGTTGGGCCGTTACGCCCACTCCGTGTGGGATATGGAGGCGCAAGTGCTGCCACAGTGCCCAGAGGAGGCCCGGGCCGTACTTTCCCGTGCAGTTGCCGAGGGGAGAGATGTAGCAAAGTTTGCCATTCGCTGTGGACTGGACACCGCCGACTCGCTAGGCAGGACGATTTCCACGTCGGTAGCCCTTCGACGCTACGCCTGGCTGAGGTCGACTGCTTTTTCAGGGGATGTCCAAGCTACTCTTATGGACATGCCCTTTGATGGCCGTCGCCTGTTCGGCGACAAGACAGACAACGCGCTGGAGCGCTTAAAGGAATCGGGCTTCGGCCAAGTCCTTGGGCCTCTCCACCACCCACCCTTCGCAGTCTGCCTTTCGTGGCTACAGAAAGGGTACCTCGCCACGTCCCGCCCAGAGCCACAGGCCGGTGCCTCTGCAGCAGCCTCCAAACCCTCCTAGTCCGACCTTTGAGGGCCACCAATCGCCAGTGGGCGGCAGGATTTGCCATAACCTCCCCCACTGGCGAACCATCACGTCGGACAGGTGGGTTTTGCAGATAGTCCGAAGGGGCTACTCCCTCCCCTTCGAGACTACCCCTCCATCCATGCCACCTCAGCACCATCGCATGTCGGAGGATCATCTGGCCCTTCTCCAACAGGAAGTTTCGGCACTCTTGGCCAAGGGAGCCATCGAGCGAGTTCCTGCCCCAGAAGAAGGTTGTGGTTGCAATTCCCACTACTTTCTGGTGCCCAAGAAGGACAAAGGCCTGCGTCCTATCTTGGATCTCAGGAACATCAACCGCTTCCTCCGGAAGGAGAAGTTCAAAATGTTGAATCTAGCTCAGGTCCTGTCTGCCCTTGACCCTGGAGACTGGATGGTAGCGTTGGACTTGCAGGACGCTTACTTTCACATCCCTGTCCTGCCGGCCCACCAGGCGTTACCTGCGGTTCACGGTAGGCCTCGAGCACTTTCAGTTCACCGTGCTCCCCTTTGGCCTTACCAGCGCCCCTCGGATGTTCACGAAAGTGATGGCGGTGGTCACAGCTCATCTGCGCAGATCAGGGGTTCCAGTCTTCCCCCTATCTCGACAACTGGCTGTTAAAGGCGGGCTCGCCCCACCCAAGCTGTCGTCTCCCACCTCCAGACTACGGCGGACCTCCTGCACTCGCTGGGGTTCACTTTGAACGTGCCGAAGTCACACCTGACTCCCTCTCAGAAGCTCCTTTTCATCTGAGCGGTTCTGGACACGACGCAATTTCGGGTTTATCCTCCCGAGCAGCGAGTACAGGATCTGCGCTCCCTGGGGTTCACTTTGAACGTGCCGAATTCACACCTGACTCCCTCTCACAAGCTCCTTTTCATCTGAGCGGTTCTGGACACGACGCAGTTTCAGGTTTATCCTCCTGAGCAGCGAGTCCGGGATATTCGGGCTATGATTCCGATCTTTCAGCCTTTATCCTGGGTTTCGGTCAAAATGACCCTGAGGCTGCTGGGCCTCATGGCATCCTGCATCCTGCTGGTAGATCATGCCAGGTGGCATATGCGGGCTCTGCAGTGGGACCTGAAGTTCCAGTGGGCACAGCATCGGGGGAATCTATCTGATTGCGTTCAGATCTCGGAGGGCACTGCACGTCAACTGCAGTGGTGGCTAACGAACCAGGATTGGGTCAATGGCAGATCCCTCTCCCTTCCCCAACCGGAGTACACTGTGGTGACGGATGCATCACTTCTAGGGTGGGGCGGCCACATGGGAGAGGCGGAGATCAGAGGCCTCTGGTCTCCGGCGGAGTCCGGGCTCCACATCAACCTTCTGGAGCTTCGGGCGATCCATCTTGCGCTGAAAGCATTCCTTCCCTCTGTCCGGGGAAGAGTAGTGCAGGTGTTCACGGACAACACCACCGCCATGTGGTACTGCAACAAACAGGGCGGTGTGGGGTCGTGGACCCTATGTCAAGAGGCCCTCCGACTCTGGACATGGCTGGAACATCGGGGCATATCCCTGGTGATTCAACACCTGGCAGGTTCACTGAACGCCAGGGCGGCTGAACTCAGCCGCAGGTGCATGATGGATCACGAATGGCGTCTTCACTCGGAGGTGGTGCAAGGTCTCCTTCAGCAGTGGGGAGAGCCTTGGTTAGATCTATTCGCCACCGAAGAGAACGCGCAATGTCAGCAGTTCTGCGCATTGGAATTTCCAAGGCGGCACTCGCCAGGCGACGCTTTTCGTCGCGAGTGGAGTTGCGGTCTTCTATACACCTTTCTGCCTATACCACTTCTGCCCAGAGTGCTGAAGAATATCAAGCGCGACCGGGCCCAAGTCATCCTTGTGGCTCCCGGATTGGGCACGAAGAGTCTGGTATGCCGAGCTGTAACACATGGCCATCGATCCTCCGATCCGACTGCCTCTTCGGGAGTATCTTCTGTCGCAGCAACAGGGGACTGTCCTCCACCCGAACCTGTCCAGCCTCCACCTCCTTGCGTGGAGCTTGAGCGGCAGCAGTTGACAGCCTTCGACCTTCCTCCCGAAGTCTGTGATGTTATCTTGGCAGCCAGGTGTCCCTCCACTAAGACGGTATACGCCTGCAGATGGAACAGATTTGTGGCATGGTGCACAGCAAGGGCTGTGGATTTCCTTTCTGCCCCTCTTTCTGAGGTTCTTCTGTTCCTCCTTTCTTTGGCCCAGCAGGGCTCTGCTCTGGGCACTCTTAAGGGCTATCTCTTAGGCTTCCTGATCAGCCTTCTCTTTTCAAGTCCCCTGTTGTAAATCGCTTCCTTAAGGGCATTACTCATCTTTTTCCTCCTGTTACCTTCGTAATTCCTCAGTGGGACTTGAACTTGATTCTTACTTACCTTATGTGCGCTCCCTTTGAGCTGCTTCATAACTGTCCTCTCAGACTTCTTACTCTAAAGACTACCTTTCTGGTTGCCATCACCTCTGCTCGCAGGGTGAGTGAGCTACAAGCTCTATCTTCAAAACCTCCTTTTCTGGCAGTTCACCTTGACAAGGTCGTCCTCAGAACCAGACCCTCCTTTCTTCCCAAGGAGGTTACTTCTTTCTACATTGGTCAAACCATCACTTTGCCCACCTTTCCGCCTCCGCATCCTTCTAAGGAGGAAGAGAGGCTCCACCGTCTGGATCCAAAACGTGCGCTTTCCTTTTATTTGGATCGCACCAAGCATTTCCGGGTGGATGACCAGCCCTTTGTTGGCTACGTGGGCGCCAAAAAAGGTTGGGCCGTGCACAAATGGACCATCTCCAGGTGGGTCGTTTTGTGCATCAAAGCTTACTACTCTTTGGCAAAGAAGGAGCCTCCAGTGGGACTGCGCGTCCATTCTACCAGGGCGACGGCAGCTACCACTGCTTTGGGACGGGGAGTCCCCCTCAATGACATCTGTCAGGCAGCTACGTGGGCATCTGTGCACACATTCACAAAACACTACTGCCTGGACAGCCAAGTCCGGAGAGACGGCTTCTTTGGCCGTTCTGTTCTCCGGGATTTTCTGGTGTGAACTTGGTTCGCAGACCCACCTCCGGGGTTGGTATTGCTGGGGTATCTATTCTAAGGTAAGGAATCTATAACTAATTGTCTCTTTCAGATGAACAAGTTACTTACCTTCGGTAACGATATATCTGTAAGAGACATAGATTAGTTATAGATTCCTTACCGCCCCACCCATCCTCCCCGTTCTGCGAACTGACTTCTAGGGTCAGGGAATCCCTTTCAGGGCCCTAGTTTTGTGCACCAGTGGTCAGTGTCTTGCATGGCTCTGCGCTTCTGGCGTGGAATGTTGTGTAAAGAACTGACGTCAGCGCGCAAGGGCGGCTTCTAAGTAGCCTCTGCGACGTCATCCCGGCGACCACGATGCCAACGACGAACGCGGAGCCGACCGACGTCACCTTTCGACGCGCAGGGGTAGTGCTGATGAAAAAATTCTCCGGATCCAGTCTGACGCCTGGGGGTAATTCTAAGGTAAGGAATCTATAACTAATCTATGTCTCTTACAGATATATCGTTACCGAAGGTAAGTAACTTGTTCTTCCGGCGTGGATGACGCCACGCAGAGCCGAACTACGCCACAGGAACACTGCGCAAGAAAAATATCTGGATCCAGTCTGACGCCTGGGGATAATTCTAAGGTAAGAACTCTACCGCTAGATTGAGTCTCTATCAGATAAGGCGTTATTGAAGGTAAGTAACTTGTTCATTAGTGTCAAAACTTCACATGTTAAAGAACTACACTTTTTTTGTTTTGTTTTGCAGCGACTTTATCATATTATATGTGATGTTTGTTGCATGATTTACATAGCAAACATTTTCAAGGCTCGGCTTGTGCACGTTCTCTAAGATCCGAGGCACACCCTTTGCTCTACTTTCCCTATAAATTGTTGGCTCGCCCACCTCTATTGTTAACAAGACAAAAAGACGATTTTGAAGCCATGTTTTATTGGGTAAGGACCACAGAAGGAAGTTTATGATCTGCAACAGCAGTTTATCCCAAGTCTGAGATACTGCACGCATTTAAAAAAAAGAAATGCACATACCTGGCTTTCTCGCTCTCTCCCCTTGTCAGCTTAGAAATTCCCACAGTATAGAGGTGGAGCGTAACTGCCATGTCTTTCCTATCACCACAGTGACAATCCCTGCTCTGCTGACAGCGACGGCTCCTCCTCTAAGGCATAGGAGCATCGCCCCACTGCTTTAAGAGCAGTGCAAAAGAAAACTAAATGATAATGGAACGTTCTCATCATTTTATTTTTAGTATTGAGCTTGCAGTTGCAGCCAGGTTAGGTTAGGCTCCTGTGACCCAGAGGGCGGAGGAGTAATTGCTATATCCTAAGTGCGCATGCCGGTTTGGCCGGCTGTCTTGGGCTGGCCTAACAGTCATGCACATTTTGCAAGTGCTCCACCTGCTATATTGCACAGCCTGGGTCAAGTACCTGCACGGCCTCACAGTCCCTCTCTGAGCGCCGAACCACGGCCCTCAGACCAATTACAGCTCTGCTGTAACGCAGCGTCGTGATTGGCCAGGAGAGTCTTGTAGTCTTGGAGTGTATGTGCTTCCTGGTTCATGTGTCGGAGGAGAAGTGGCGGCTGGCGGCCAGCAGATAAGTTTTCTTTTTTATTTATTTTTTTCTAACGCCCCCCCGCCACCATTCCCTACCAACTGCCACTGTCTGCTGATCAGATAATAGAAGGCTTTCTGACGCTAAAAAAGAATCAGCTCACCGCGTTACTTGAGCTTGCTTGTTAGATATCGCGGACATCGTGGAACACTACCAATATCGCAGGAAATCAGCAAATTTACGGAATCCCAAAAAGCTGGTAAGTCTGCATAGTGGAGGGCATCCATCACAGAAAAGTGTTTAAAGGTAGAGGCTGCATTTTTACTATTTGTTACCAATGGGTGCCAAATCAGTAAAAGTGCAGTAAAATACAGTGCTTTTCAGTTTCCGCTGAAAAACATCTTCAATGTTGTTTTATCTGTTATGATTGTTTTTTAACCGGAAACCCTATCTGGAAAATATGTAGCGTGAAAAAAAATTCCAGTACGTTCTTGATTTAAATACATTATGCAGAGAAAACTTTTAGGATGCAAATTTCTTAAAGTCTGCCTTACATTCTGTATTTGGATTTTCAAGCAGTTGTTTTTTAAGCACTGAAGGTTTATACTCTATATCTGAAAGAGACACGTTAGTGACAGATTCCTTACCTTAGAATATCCCCAGGCGTCAGGCTGGATCCGGAAAGTTTTTGCGTAGCAGTACCCTTGCGCGTCGGTAGGCGGCGTCGTGCGGCTCTGCGTCCGTCGTCCTGATCGCCGGGATGACGTCGCGGGCAGTATTTAGGCGGCGCCCCTGCGCGCTGACGTCAGTTCATCTTTTTTCCGCGCCAGTAAGCGCAGATCCGGGAAGAGCAGTGCTCTAGTCATTTTTTGACTAAACTTTTTGGTGATTTTTTCACTGTTTTTCTTCGAGTCATCTAGGCTCCGTGGTGTCGGTAGGGATGCCCGGCTTCAAGCCATGTGACGCCTGTGGTCGAATGATGTCGATCACAGACCCGCACTTAGAGTGTCTCTACTGCCTCGGCCGCGACCACGACACGAAGTCGTGTCTCTACTGCCGGGCCTTACACCCGAAGGCTTTGCGAGAGCGGTCTCGAAAGCTACTCGAGGTCCGGCAGTCCGCTCCGCGCCGCACCAAGCCCCGGTCACTGGAGAGGTCAAGGGGCCGGTCGCGGAGTCCTCACCGGTCGTCGGAGTCCAAGTCTTCGCACTCCTCGGGTAAGTCGAAGCACAAAAAGTCTAAGAAGCACCATCGCTCTAAGACTTCGCCTCGCCGGTCTCGCGACTCGGCTGAGGCCCCTGTCGGCACCGTCCCCGCGGCTCCGGAGGTGCCTTTGGAGCCGCCCCCGCATTACCCGTCCTTCCCGGGTTCGGGGGCGACTCCGGCCGAGATACAGACATTCTTGTCGGCCATGGCCCGCCTCTTCGGGCCTCAAGGCCCCTCCTGTGCGCCTTCGGGCCCCGCGGGCCCTGATGGGGTTGCCCCGGCGACGACTCCGGTCCCGGCGCCGCCTGTCTCACCAGCCTCGCTCCCGGCCCCGGCTTCGGCCCCGGCCTCGATCCCGGCTCCGGTGGTACCGCAACCTCCATCGACGCCGGTTGACCTAACCACGCCTCCGCCGACGCCGATGTCCCCGGTGCCGTTCCTGACGCCGTCCGGGGCTCCAGGCGGCGTCGTTCCCCGGTTCGCTCCGGACGCGGCGTGGGACCGACGTCGCCCGACGCCGGCTCCGGCGCCAATGAGACCTTGGGTCCCTGACGTCCCCCCTCCTCCTTATTTTCAATCGGAGGAGGACCAGGAGAGCTGGGAGGGGTCGGAAGACCCTCTCACACAGCAGTGCGAGTATGATCAGGACTGGGCAGAGGAACTTGGGGATGCCAGTGGTCTGGACACTTCTCCTGACACTGGCATGCTGTCTCCTCCTTCCGTGGCTACGGAGGAGGGGGCAAATTCCGCAACGGTGTTGCGTAGAGCATCTGGAGCCTTGCACCTCCAATTGCCTACTGTGGCTGTCAGGACTAACCTCCTGACGGAAGTGCTTCAGCCGGCAGCTACCTCCTCGGAGCCATTGCTGCCGTTTAATGATGCACTGTCTGACGTTCTTTTGGGCACCTGGTCCAAGCCTACCACAGGGGCTCCTGTGGATAGGAACGTGGCCCGACGCCATCGCCCTGCTCCGGGCGACCCCCTGTTCCTCTCCCAACACCCCACCCCTGAGAGCTTGGTTGTCCAAGCCTCTGCCTCCCAAACCGCCTTCCCTACCGCCCCTCCGGATAGGGAATCCAAACGCCTGGACCAATTTGGGAAGAAGGCCTTTTCTTCCTCCAGTGCTGGCTTGCGGTCCGTCAACACCGCTTGCCTTTTGGGCCGATATTCCCACTCTCTGTGGGATTCGGTGGCGGCCGTTTTGCCCCAGTGTTCTGAGGAGGTCCAGACACTGCTTACCCGCACCATTGCGGAAGGTAGGGATGCGGCAAAGTACACCATACATTGTGGCCTTGATACCGCCGACTCGCTGGGCAGATCGCTTGCAATGACGGTGGCGCTGCGTCGCCACGCCTGGCTGAGGACAACTGGTTTCTCGGGTGATGTCCAGAATACACTAATGGACATGCCCTTTGATGGAGTCGGTCTTTTGGTTCCAAAGCAGACCATGCGCTGGAGCGTTTTAAGGACTCACGGGCTACTGCCAAGTCCCTGGGCCTTTCTGCTGTGCGCCCTCCGCTAACCTCTGCTTTTCGCCCCCTTTCGTGGCCATGGAAGGGGCGCCCAGTCACGTCTGCTGCCCAGCCACCGGCCCGCGCAGCAAGCGTCTTCGCGTGGCCGAGGACGTGGCTCCCGCCGTGGCGGGTCGGGCAACCAGCGTGCCGGTCAGGCCACCAACTCCGCCCCGTCCGCGGCCTCCAAGCCCTCCTAGTCCTTCCTTTCAGGTGCACAGCACGCCAGTAGGGGGCAGGGTCCGCCATCACCTTCACCACTGGCGTGCCATCACCTCGGACAGGTGGGTCTTGGACATTGTCCAAAGGGCTACTCCCACCCCTTCGAGACCACCCCCCAGCCATGCCACCTCAATTCCACCGCATGTCAGGGGATCACTTGGTGCTTCTGCAGAAGGAAGTCACGGCCCTCTTGGCCAAGAGGGCCATCGAGCATGTTCCGACCCCAGAAGTAGGGACGTGGTTGCTACTCCCACTACTTTCTGGTGCCCAAAAGGACAAGGAGGACATGCGTCCTATCTTAGACCTCCGGAACGTCAATCGCTTCCTCCGGAAGGAGAAGTTCAAGATGCTCACCCTAGCTCAGGTCTTGACTGCCCTCGACCCTGGAGACTGGTTGGTAGCGTTGGACTTACAGGACGCTTATTTCCACATCCCCGTCCTGCCGGCCCACCGGCGTTACCTGCGGTTCATGGTAGGCCTCGAGCATTTTCAGTTCACCGTGCCCCTCGGGTGTTCACGAAAGTGATGGCGGTGGTCGCAGCTCATCTGCGCCGGGCAGGGGTTCCAGTCTTCCCCTACCTCGACGACTGGCTGCTGAAGGCGGGCTCGTCCCAGGCAGTCGTCTCCCACCTCCAGACTACGGCCGAACTCCTGCACTCGCTGGGGTTCTCCATCAATGTGCCGAAGTCGCATCTGATTCCTTCTCCACAGCTCCTTTTCATCGGAGCAGTTCTGGACACAACGCAGTTTCGGGCCTATCCTCCCGAACGGCGAGTCCGGGATATTCAGGCTATGATTCCGATCTTTCAGCCTCTATCCTGGGTTTCGGTACGGATGACCCTGAGGCTGCTGGGCCTCTTGGCCTCCTGCATCCTGCTGGTCGATCATGCCAGATGGCATATGCGGGCTCTGCAGTGGGACCTGAAGTTCCAGTGGGCGCAGCACCAGGGCAACCTGTCCGATCACGTCCAGATCTCGGAGGGGACTGCAAAGCAGTTGCAGTGGTGGCTCTCGAACCGGCAATGGGTCATGGGCAGATCCCTCTCCCTTCCCCAGCCAGAGCGCACTGTTGTGACGGACGCGTCCCTTCTGGGATGGGGCGGTCGCATGGGAGAGGCGGAGATCAGAGGCCTCTGGTCTCCGGCGGAGTCCCGGCTCCATATCAACCTTCTGGAGCTCCGGGTGATCTGTCTTGCACTCAAAGCATTCCTTCCCTCTGTCAAAGGGACGGTAGTGCAGGTGTTCACAGACAACACCACCGCCATGTGGTACTGCAACAAACAAGGCGGGGTGGGGTCGTGGACCCTATGTCAGGAGGCTCTGCGCCTCTGGACATGGCTGGAACATCAGGGCATATTCCTGATGGTTCAAAACCTGGCAGGTTCCCTGAACGCCAGGGCGGACGAACTCAGCCGCAGGTGCATGATGGATCACGAATGGCGTCTTCACTCGGAAGTGGCGCAAGGACTCTTTCTACAGTGGGGAGAGCCTTGGTTAGATCTATTCGCCACCGAAGAGAACGCGCAATGTCATCAGTTCTGCGCGTTGGAATTTCCAAGGCGGCACTCGCTCGGCGACGCTTTTCGTCGCGAGTGGACTTGCGGTCTGTTGTACGCTTTTCCGCCTATACCACTTCTACCCAGAGTGTTGAAGAAGATTCGGCGCGACCGGGCCCAAGTCATCCTTGTGGCTCCGGACTGGGCTCGAAGAGTTTGGTATCCCGAGCTACTCAGTATGAGCGTCGATCCCCCGATCCGTCTGCCTCTTCGGGAGGATCTTCTGTCGCAGCAGCAGGGGACGGTCCTCCATCCGAACCTGTCCAGTCTCCACCTGCTTGCGTGGAGATTGAGCGGCGGCAGTTGATTCCTTTCGACTTGCCTCCCGAAGTTTGTGATGTGATTCTGGCAGCCAGGCGTCCCTACACTAAGGTGGTATACGCCTGCAGGTGGAACAAGTTTGTGGCATGGTGCACAGCAAAGGCTGTGAATCCCCTCTCTGCCCCTCTTTCTGAGGTTCTTCTGTTCCTTCTTTCTCTGGCCCAACAGGGTTCTGCTCTGGGTACCATCAAGGGCTATCTTTGTGCAATCTCGGCCTTCCTCAGGCTCCCTGATCAGCCCTCTCTTTTTAAGTCCCCTGTTAACAGGTTTCTAAAAGGCATCACACCTCTTCCCTCCTGTTCCGTTTGTCATGCCTCAGTGGGACTTAAACTTGGTTCTTACCTTTTTAATGTGCGCTCCCTTTGAGCCTCTCCATAACTGTCCTTTACGTCTTCTTACTCTGAAGACAGCCTTTCTGGTGGCAATCACCTCCGCTCGGCGGGTGAGTGAGCTCCAGGCTCTATCATGCAAACCTCCCTTTCTGTCTGTCCATCCAGACAAGGTTGTTCTTAGGACGCGTCCGTCCTTCTTGCCAAAGGTGGTTACTGCCTTCCACATTGGGCAGACCATCACTTTGCCCACCTTCTTTCCGCCTCCGCATCCTTCCAAAGAGGAAGAGAGGCTCCACCGTCTGGACCCAAAACGTGCGCTTTCCTTTTATATCAACCGCACACAACACTTCCGGGTGGATGACCAGCTCTTTGTTCGCTACATGGGCGCCAAAAAAGGTCGGGCGGTGCACAAGAGAACCATCTCCCACTGGGTAACCTTGTGTATCAAAGCCTGCTATTCTTTGGCTAAGAAGGAGCCTCCTGTTGGGCTGCGTGCCCATTCCACCAGGGCAACGGCTGCTACCACGGCTTTAGGCCGCGGTGTTCCGCTGCAGGATATCTGTCAGGCAGCTACGTGGGCCTCGCTGCACACGTTTACCAAGCATTACTGCCTTGACAGCCAGGTCCGGAGGGACGGCTTCTTTGGCCGTTCTGTCCTCCGGGACTTCCTTGTCTGATGTTTGTTCGCAGACCCACCACCAGGGTTGGTATTGCTGGGGTATCTATTCTAAGGTAAGGAATCTGTCACTAACGTGTCTCTTTCAGATGCACAAGTTACTAATTTGTGTAACGATATATCTGTAAGAGACAGTAGTTAGTGACCGATTCCTTACCGCCCCACCCATCCTCCCCGTTCTGCGAACTGATTTCTAGGGTTAAGGACATCCCTTTCAGGGCCCTAGTATTTTTCAGACACCTATGTCAGCTTCTTGCATGGCTCTGCGTTCCTGGCGCGGAAAGTCGTGTACAGAACTGACGTCAGCGCGCAGGGGCAGCGTCTAAGTACTGCCCGCGACGTCATCCCGGCGATGCCGACGACGGACGCGGAGCCGCACGACGCCGGCTATCGACGCGCAAGGGTACTGCTACGCAAAAACTTTCCGGATCCAGCCTGATGCCTGGGGATATTCTAAGGTAAGGAATCTGTGACTAACTACTGTCTCTTACAGATATATCGTTACTCAAGTTAGTAACTTGTGCTTCTGCCTTTTTCCTTTCTTGAATTGTTTCTGAACTAGAAGCCAACAAAAATATGTATATATTTTCATAATTCGACGTGATGTCTTGCTGGTGCAGCGCAGTTTATTTTTTAGTTTGTAAATCACACATGCATCCTCACATTTGCTCCAAATCCCTCTTTCCACAAGGCTGCTGGTGGAGTTAAGACAGTTGGTCCATTTATTAGGGTATGGTGACACGTCCAGATGCTCTTTAAAAGTCTGAATTAAAATATATATATCTGAAAGAGACACGTTAGTGACAGATTCCTTACCTTAGAATATCCCCAGGCGTCAGGCTGGATCCGGAAAGTTTTTGCGTAGCAGTACCCTTGCGCGTCGGCAGGCGGCGTCGTGCGGCTCCGCGTCCGTAGTCGGCGTCGTGATCGCCGGGATGACGTCGCGTGCAGTACTTAGACGCCGCCCCTGCGCGCTGACGTCAGTTCTTCTTTTTCCGCGCCAGCAAGCGCAGATCCGGGAAGAGCAGTGCCCTAGTCACTTTTTGACTACTTTTTTGTGAATTTTTTCACTGTTTCTTCGAATCGACTCCAAGGTGTCGTAGGGATGCCCGGCTTTAAACGTTGCGACGCCTGTGCTCGGATGATGTCCATCACAGACCCGCATCTGGAGTGTCTCTTCTGCCTCGGCCGAGGCCACGACACGAAGTCGTGTTCCGACCTCCGGGCCCTCAACCCGAAAGCTTTGCGAGAGCGGTCTCGAAAGCTCCTCGAGGCCCGGCAGTCGGCTCCGCGCCATTCCAAGCCCCGGTCGCGTGAGAGGTCGAGGGGTCGGTCGCGGAGTCCTCACCGGTCGTCGGGATCCAAGTCTTCGTCGTCCGGTAAGTCTAAGCACAAGAAGTCCAAAAAGCATCATCGCTCTAGGACTTCGCCTCGCCGGTCTCGCGACTCGGCTGAGGCCCCTCTCGGCACCGTCCCCTCCCCCGCGGCCCCGGACATGCCTGTGAATCGCCCCCGCAATACCCGTCCTTCCCGGGTTCGGGGGCGGATCCGGCCCAAATACAGGAATTCCTGTCGGCCATGGCCCGCCTCTTCGGGCCTCAAGGTCCATCCGGTGCGCCTTTGGGCCCCGCGGGCCCTGATGGGGTTGCCCCGGCGTCGCCGCCGACTCCGGTCCCGGCGTCGCTCGTGCCTCGATCCCGGCTCCGGCCCCGGCCTCGATCCCGGCTCCGGTGGTACCGCAACCCCCATCGACGCCGGTCGACCTGACCACGCCTCCGCCGGCGCCGATGTCTCCGGTGCCGTTCCTGACGCCGCCCGGGGCTCCGGGCGTCGTCCCCATATACTCTCCGGCTCCGGACATGGAGCCGGACCGACGTCGCTCGACGCCGGTTCCGGCGCCGATGGGACCTTGGGTCCCCAATGTCCCTCCTCCTCCTTATTTTGAACCGGAGGAGGACCAGGAGGACTGGGAGTGGTCTGAGGACCCTCTGGCACAGCAGTGTCAGTATGATGAGGACTGGGCAGAGGAACTAGGGATGCCAGTGGTCTAGATACTTCCCCTGACACTGGCATGCTGTCTCCTCCCGTGGCTACGGAGGAGGGAGCCAATTTTGCAACGGTGTTGCGTAGGGCAGCTGGAGCCTTACATCTCCGACTCCCTACGGTGACGGTCAAGACTAATCTCTTGACAGAAGTGCTTCAGCCGGCGGCCTCCTCCTTGGAGACTGTGCTGCCGTTTAACGATGCACTTACTGACGTTCTTTGGGCGCCTGGTCCAAGCCCAACACAGGGGCTCCTGTGGATAGGAACGTGTCCCGACGCCATCGCCCAGCTCCGGGCGACCCCTTGTTTCTCTCTGTCCACCCCACTCCTGAGAGCTTGGTTGTCCAAGCCTCCGCTTCCCAAACCGCCTTCCCTACCGCCCCTCCGGATAGGGAATCCAAACGCCTGGATCAATTTGGGAAGAAGGGTTTTTCTTCCTCCAATGCTGGCTTGCGGTCCATCAACACCGCTTGTCTTTTGGGCCGATATACCCACTCCTTGTGGGATTCGGTGGCGACTGTTTTGCCCCTGTGTTCTGAGGAGGTCCAGACACTGCTTTCCCGCGCCATTACGGAAGGAAGGGATGCGGCCAAATATACCATACGATGTGGCCTTGATACCGCCGACTCGCAGGGCAGATCTATTGCAACGACGGTGGCGCTGCGTCGCCACGCCTGGCTGAGAACCACTGGTTTTTCAGGGGATGTCCAGAATACTCTCATGGACATGCCCTTTGATGGAGTCGGTCTTTGGGTCCAAAGCAGACCATGCGTTGGAGCGCTTTAAGGACTCACGGGCTACTGCCAAGTCCCTGGGCCTTTCTGCTACACGCCCTCCGCTACCTTCTGCTTTTCGCCCCTATCGTGGCCACGGAAGGGGCGCCCAGTCACGTCAGCAGCCCAGCCACCGGCCCGCGCAGCAGGCGTCTTCGCGTGGCCGAGGACGTGGATACCGCCGTGGCGGTTCGGGCAACCAGCGTGCGGGTCAGGCCACCACCTCCAACCCGTCCGCGGCCTCCAAGCCCTCCTAGTCCCTCCTTTCAGGTGCACAGCACGCCAGTCGGGGGCAGGGTCCGCCATCACCTTCACCACTGGCGTCCCATCACCTCGGACAGGTGGGTCTTGGACATTGTCCGAAGGGGCTACTCCCTCCCCTTCGAGACCACCCCCCAGCCATGCCACCTCAATTCCGCCGCATGTCAGGGGATCACTTGGTGCTTCTACAGAAGGAAGTCACGGCCCTCTTGGCCAAGAGGGCCATCGAGCATGTTCCGACCCCAGAAGTAGGGCGTGGTTGCTACTCCCACTACTTTCTGGTGCCCAAAAGGACAAGGAGGACATGCGTCCTATCTTGGACCTCCGGAACGTCAATCGCTTCCTCCGGAAGGAGAAGTTCAAGATGCTCACCCTAGCTCAGGTCTTGACTGCCCTAGACCCTGGAGACTGGTTGGTAGCGTTGGACTTGCAGGACGCCTATTTCCACATCCCCGTCCTGCCGGCCCACCGGCGTTACCTTCGGTTCACGGTAGGCCTCGAGCATTTTCAGTTCACCGTGCTCCCCTTTGGCCTTACCAGTGCCCCTCGGGTGTTCACGAAAGTGATGGCGGTGGTCGCAGCTCATCTGTGCCGGGCAGGGGTTTCAGTCTTCCCCTACCTCGACGACTGGCTGCTGAAGGCGGGCTCGTCCCAGGCAGTCGTCTCCCACCTCCAGACTACGGCCGAACTCCTGCACTCGCTGGGGTTCTCCATCAATGTGCCGAAGTCACATCTGATTCCTTCTCCACAGCTCCTTTGTATCGGAGCAGTTCTGGACACGACGCAGTTTCGGGCCTATCCTCCCGAACGGCGAGTCCGGGATATTCAGGCTATGATTCCGATCTTTCAGCCTTTATCCTGGGTTTCGGTACGGATGACCCTGAGGCTGCTGGGCCTCATGGCCTCCTGCATCCTGCTGGTCAATCATGCCAGATGGCATATGTGGGCTCTGCAGTGGGACCTGAAGTTCCAGTGGGCGCAGCACCAGGGCAACCTGTCCGATCACGTCCAGATCTCGGAGGGGACTGCAAAACAGTTGCAGTGGTGGCTCTCGAACCGGCAATGGGTCATGGGCAGATCCTCTCCCTTCCCCAGCCAGAGCACACAGTTGTGACGGACGGGTCCCTTCTGGGATGGGGCGGTCACATGGGAGAGGCGGAGATCAGAGGCCTCTGGTCTCCGGCGGAGTCCCGGCTCCATATCAACATTCTGGAGCTACGGGCGATCCGACTTGCACTTAAGGCATTCCTTCCCTCTGTCAAAGGGAAGGTAGTGCAGGTGTTCACCGACAACACCACCGCCATGTGGTACTGCAACAAACAGGGCGGGGTGGGGTCGTGGACCCTCTGTCAGGAGGCTCTGCACCTCTGGACATGGCTGGAACATCAGGGCATGTTCCTGATGGTTCAACACCTGGCAGGTTCCCTGTACGCCAGGGCGGACGAACTCAGCCGCAGGTGCATGATGGATCACGAATGGCGTCTTCACTCGGAAGTGGCGCAAGGACTCTTTCTACAGTGGGGAGAGCCTTGGTTAGATCTATTCGCCACCGAAGAGAACGCGCAATGTCATCAGTTCTGCGCGTTGGAATTTCCAAGGCGGCACTCGCTCGGCGACGCTTTTCGTCACGAGTGGAGTTGCGGTCTATTGTACGCCTTTCCGCCTATACCACTTCTACCCAGAGTGTTCAAGAAGATTCGTCACGACCGGGCCCAAGTCATTCTTGTGGCTCCGGACTGGGCTCAAAGAGTTTGGTATCCCGAGCTACTCAGTATGAGCGTAGATCCCCCGATCCGTCTGCCTCTTCGGGAGGATCTTCTGTCGCAGCAGCAGGGGACGGTCCTCCACCCGAACATGTCCAGTCTACACCTGCTTGCGTGGAGATTGAGCGGCGGCAGTTGATTCCTTTCGACTTGCCTCCCGAAGTTTGTGATGTGATTCTGGCAGCCAGGCGTCCCTCCACTAAGGTGGTATACGCCTGCAGGTGGAACAAGTTTGTGGCATGGTGCACAGCAAAGGCTGTGAATCCCCTTTCTGCCCCTCTTTCTGAGGTCCTTCTGTTCCTTCTTTCTCTGGCCCAACAGGGTTCTGCCCTGGGTACCATCAAGGGTTATCTTTGTGCTATCTCGGCCTTCCTCAGGCTCCCTGATCAGCCCTCCTTTTCAAGTCCCCTGTTGTTAACAGATTCTTAAAAGGCATTACACACCTCTTCCCTCCTGTTCCGTTTGTGATGCCTCAGTGGGACTTGAACTTGGTTCTTACCTTTTTAATGTGCGCTCCCTTTGAGCCTCTACATAACTGTCCTCTTCGTCTTCTGACTCTGAAGACAGCCTTTCTGGTGGTCATCACCTCCGCTCGGCGGGTGAGTGAGCTCCAGGCTCTATCTTGCAAACCTCCCTTTCTGTCTGTTCATCCAGACAAGGTTGTTCTTCGGACGCGTCCGTCCTTCTTGCCAAAGGTGGTTACTGCCTTCCACATTGGGCAGACCATCACTTTGCCTACCTTCTTTCCGCCTCCGCATCCTTCCAGAGAGGAAGAGAGGCTCCACCGTCTGGACCCAAAACGTGCGCTCTCCTTCTATATCGACCGCACAAAACACTTCCGGGTGGATGACCAGCTCTTTGTTGGCTACGTGGGCGCCAAAAAGGTCGGGCGGTGCACAAGAGGACCATCTCCCGCTGGGTTACCTTGTGCATCAAGACCTGCTATTCTTTGGCTAAGAAGGAACCTCCTGTTTGGCTGCGTGCCCATTCCACCAGGGCAACGGCTGCTACCACGGCCTTGGGCCGCGGTGTTCCGCTGCAGGATATCTGTCAGGCAGCTACGTGGGCCTCGCTGCACACGTTTACAAAGCATTACTGCCTTGACAGTCAGGTCCGGAGGGACGGCTTCTTTGGCCGTTCTGTCCTCCGGGACTTCCTTGCCTGATCTTTGTTCGCAGACCCACCACCGGGGTTGGTATTGCTGGGGTATCTATTCTAAGGTAAGGAATTTGTCACTAACGTGTCTCTTTCAGATGCACAAGTTACTAACTTGTGTAACGATATATCTGTAAGAGACAGTAGTTAGTGACAGATTCCTACCGCCCACCCATCCTCCCCGTTCTGCGAACTGATTTCTAGGGTTAAGGACATCCCTTTCAGGGCCCTAGTATTTTTCAGACACCTATGTCAGCTTCTTGCATGGCTCTGCGTTCCTGGCGCGGAAAGTCGTGTACAGAACTGACGTCAGCGCGCAGGGGCGGCGTCTGAGTACTGCCCGCGACGTCATCCCGGCGATCACGACGCCGACGACTGACGCGGAGCCGCACGACGCCGCCTACCGACGCGCAAGGGTACTGCTACGCAAAAACTTTCCGGATCCAGCCTGACGCCTGGGGATATTCTAATGTAAGGAATCTGTCACTAACTACTGTCTCTTACAGATATATCGTTACACAAGTTAGTAACTTGTGCATTAATTGGTGTTATTGTTAAAATATTGTTCTCCCGCATGTTTTTATTAATTTTAGAACATGAAGCTCCATATTTTTGTTTAAGAAAATGCTAAATTCTGTTTAATCAGTCATTTTACATTTATCTTTATTACTGAAACTAAATTACGTTTGTATTTATTTTCATTGCTGCAATCCTACCTCCTATAGTTGTTTCGCAAGTTGGAGCAGTGCAACACTGAGCTGAAGAAATACAGCCATGTCAATAAAAAAGCCTTGGACCAGTTTGTGAATTTCTCTGAGCAAAAAGAGAAGCTGATAAAACGACAGGAGGAATTGGACAGAGGTTACAAATCTATCATGGAGCTGATGAATGTCCTAGAACTTCGAAAATATGAAGCCATACAGCTGACTTTTAAACAGGTACTTTTTTAGATTGTGGAAAACAAAACAAACTGGAGCAATTTAATAACTAGAGTGACTTGGAGGTTGAATGTATTTTGGTTTTCATTTTGTGTCTGCTGGCAGTTTTAATATCCTATTTTCCGGCATGAAATCTGGTCTTACAAACCTACAAGCATGATGAAAGCATAGGTCATGGTATAACTTTCTTTAATTTGTGTTTTGAGGCTATTAGTTTTCATTGACACTGTTCCAACTACAGAGTATTTGTTTTTTTAAATGCACCCCAGGACTCTTATATTTTACTCATATTCCTGTGAGCGAAAGCTCCTGAATCTGCCGCACAAGTGGGGTACCGTTTATATTAGGAGAAGTGTAGGAATGCTGGGCGGTAGGAATTTTGTGGATCCACATGGATTCTGTAACAATATCTCCCAGAAATTTGACGAAAATGTGTAATTGTTGCCAAAATTTGAAGTTTGCAGAGGATTCTGGGTAGGAAAACATGGTGGAATTCACACACATTGCGCCACCCTGCACTCCCTCCGCTGTTGAATACTGTGAGCATAACTAGATGTGAAAAAAATAGGTAAACCTGCTGAGACACACTCCTCAGTTCCCTAAAGAGTGCTTCCAGAAAGAGTACGGTTTATATGGATTGGGGGGGACAGAGTGCTCCATCAAATTGTGGCGGATGTCCCATCCAACGTTCTGTGCAGCGTACCCCCGTGTTCTGACAGAGGATGGAGGGGGCAAGGAGGCCACAAGCAAAACCAATTTGTTACTATTTACTAGAGCCTGTAAAGGAACAGATGTTCGAATCTAATTTAGGAAGTAATACAGCTAGGATTCTAGTGGTATTGTGGTTGAGAACTAATAGACAGACTTTCCAAATTAGATGTAACAATCTAAAAGGCTGCATAGCTAGTCGAGTAATAGGCAGTGGAATGTATGTATCCATGCACATCAATTTAAAATCACATGCTATTAATCTGACTGCTCTACTTCAGTCCGCTTCCCATAACTTCACTTTTATGTGGCATAAAATAAAGTAAATTGGAAAACTCAGGCCTGCTTGAGATGGGTACTGGGGACAGTAATACTGACATTCCACCCTCTTTCCTTGCCGAGTGCAAACTGCAACAGCGATGTGGTTGACTTTTTTTCTTTTCCGTGGGGAACGTGCCAATCCTGGAGTTTTGAAAAGTCCTCCACAGCAGATCAAGTAGAGGCTTCTGCTTCTTTAGCAGTAAGACTTTCAGTAAACACTTACTGCAACTTCATGAAGGATATCAGTCTTTCCGTCAGATATCAGTCCGACGGTAGACAACATATGCATCATATGTTGACAACTGGTTCTTGTGGGTAGCCGGCTTTTCATAGCGTGTGCGAGTTTTGCTACTCTAATTATATGGCTGAAGTAGCTGCAGTGCGTAATTTGAGCCGGAGATTACAGATGGGGCTCAGCAGCACTCATTTTTTGGACCAGGATTTATTTTCAATCATCAGACTTTTAATCGGAAGAGGAGCGAGATCAGCAACAAAGGGGGAAAAAAAGAGGGAAAGACAGAAAAACTGTGAGAAAGGGAGAAAGCAGGAATGAAAAAGTACCTGCAAGAGAGAGGTAAAGGGGCAGTGTGAGTTTGTTGGGGGATGAAAGAGACATGAGGTGAAATCAAGACTAGACAGCCTTAGTATTAATCGGCCCCGACATTTGGCATCTGTCAGCGGGCTTCTTAGAAACATTTGCACCCAGGCACACATTTCTTTACAAATTAAGCACTAAGTAGCTGGTCATTTTTATCCTCTCCACTTGTGTACTTTTTCTAATCAAGTGTGCTTGACTTATTCCAACTGACCTCAAACCATGGCCAGAGGAGTGCTTTCATTGTGCATTGTTGTGAGCACATGCTGCCTGCCCATCTGAGAAATTCAAAGCCAGCAGCTTGTTGCAATGCAACATACAGCTGTGGCCTTTTTGGAGCTTCTTACAAACAAGCTCCAGATGGAAATCTTTGCAGTGAATTCAAATTGTACTGCAAGCCACAGTGCCTGTATTGTACAATTGGCTAAACTGTGGACTCTTGGATAGTAATTGTCCACATGAAGGTTATAACCTTCATGAGGGAGTTGGGGGTCAAAGAAAATGAACGGACCTTAATCCAAGACAGATGAGCCACGAACCTCTTATCCCCTTTAGTGACACTCTTTCTGATGGGCACCTGGGCAAAACCAAGATCTTGCTCTCCAGTTATCAGGCAGGTAGCAAGGCGACATATGCCTTCCCCTGGGGATCCAGATTTCCTTTTGCAAAATCCCATCCGGAGAAGCCTAGTGGTACAAGCAAAATTAATCCAAATGCATTTTTGACCCCCCCCACCTGAAGGGAGTCCAACCTTATGAAAACGTTTTCTAAAAGCATGTTTCTGTCTGCTGGCCTTGCCCTTAGGTCAGTCACCAGCAGCTGCCTCCTGGTAAGGTACTCACATGAGTGTGTTGTGGGAGTGAATGGCAGACAGTTTGCCAGCTATCCCGGAGAATGTTCAGCCAACCCTACAATGTGTCCTATAAGATGGCCAGGACATGACAATGTATTCCATACTCAGGCCAGGACACTATAGACTGTCTGGGTAGGGCAATCTGGACCAGTGTGATGCTTAGGCACCATGCTTGCATTTGCTCCACTGGCTTTTTGTAGGAAGCTGGCTCTCCTATATACTGTACCAATATGAGGTATTGTGTGCAGAGAATCCAGTGGATCCCCAGTGGCTTTAGAGATGCTAAAGTAGATAATACTAATGCCCTCTTTTGTGGTAGTGTGGGCCAGCAGTTAGGCTTATCAGAGGGTAGTGTTAAACATTTGTTGTACACACAGTGACAATAAATAAGAAACACACTGAATGAATAAATCCGAGACCAATTTATAAAAATAGTACTTGGTTATATTTATTTTGCAGAACCACAGAACTTTGTCTTGGGTAAATACATTTTTTAATAGAAATACTTTTCAAGGTAAAAATGTGGACACAGTTCAATTGTCAGACTTTGCTATGATAACCTACCGGAGGAAGAAAACATTTAGCATACATATAGGTAACATTGACTTACAAGACCAGCCTTCGGAAGTTAAGATCAGTATTGGGTAAGGTTCAGTTCAGCACAAGCAGTGCACCATAAGGGCACAGGGGCGGCCGGGTGCAGCGTGCAAGTTCGAGGTTGGGCGCCCAATACAAATCAATGGGGACTGGGGCAATTGGAAAGGTGCTGCTTACAAGTAAGTAGCAGCGCCTTGGGGGACCAGTCTCCGGGGGTTGGGGCAAGCACTTGACAAGCTTCTGAGGTGAAGTGGAGTTGACGCAGAGCCACATGCAGCCACATGCTGGCACACAGGGGCTGTGCTGAAAATCTTCTGGATCCAGTCTGGTGCCTGGGGATATTTTAAAGGTGAGGAATCTACAGTTGGATAAAATATCCACCAGAAAGAAGTTACTTAAGTTAAGAAACGTATTCAATAATGCCACCTCATCATTATAAAGGTTACAGCCATGATTTCTGATGGATATTTTTGGGAAGCTGTGCGAATAATGGGCTACGCTGCTTTTAGGCTAAGTTGTTTACTCTACAGACCTACGGTAAGTTGTAGATCTGAAAGAGACACGTTAGTGACAGATTCCTTACCTTAGAATATCCCCAGGCATCAGGCTGGATCCGGAAAGTTTTGCGTAGCAGTACCCCTGCGTGTCGGAGGCGGCGTCGTGCGGCTCCGCGTCCGTCATCGGCGTCGTGATCGCCTGG
The DNA here is from genome assembly GCA_963921515.1 of Calotriton arnoldi. Classification (NCBI taxonomy): domain Eukaryota; kingdom Metazoa; phylum Chordata; class Amphibia; order Caudata; family Salamandridae; genus Calotriton; species Calotriton arnoldi. Next base: position 67,235 of record CAWUFW010009566.1, read on the forward strand.
ATGACGTCGCGGCCAGTACTTAGACGCCGCCCATGCGCGCTGGCGTCAGTTCTTTCTTTTTACGCGCCAGTAAGCGCAGATCCGGATTGAGCAGTGCCCCAGTCATTTTTTGACTGAGTATTTTTTTAGACTTTTTGTCCAAGTTTTCGAGTCGTTTCGACTCCAAGGTGTCAGTAGGGATGCCCGGCTTCAAGCCATGCGAGACCTGTAATCGCATGATGTCAATTACGGATCCGCACCGAGAGTGTCTCTTCTGCCTGGGGCGCGGCCACGACCCCACGTCGTGCCCCGAGTGTCTGTCCCTCGCCCCGAAGGCTTTGCGAGAGCGGTCTCGAAAGCTTCTCGAGGCCCGGCACTCGGCTCCGCGCCGCTCGAGGTCGAGGGGCCGGTCGCGGAGCCGTCGTCATTCGTCGAAGTCTTCGTCTTCAGGTAAGGCGAAGCACAAGAGGTCTAAGAAGCATCGCTCTAAGACCTCCCCTCGCCGATCTCGCGACTCGGCTGAGGGTCCTGTTGGTACCGCTCCGGGAGTACCCGAACAGTCGACGCCGGCCTACCCGCCTGTTCCGGGTCCGACGTCGACTCCGGCCGACATCCAAGACTTCTTGTCGGCCATGGCTCGCATCTTCGGGCCTAAGGGTTACCCCGGTGCGCCTTCGGGCCCCGCGGGCCCCAGTGGGGATCCTCCCTCGGCACCACCGGCGGCTCCGGCCCCGGTGTCTCCGGCAGCTCTGGCCCCGGCGCCGCAGGACCCCCTCGGATCCAGGCCTGGATCCCGGTCGACGCTGGTTGACCTAACGACACCTCCACCGGCGCCGACCACTCCGGTACCACTCACGGCGCTATCCGACGTCCCGGGCGACACCGTCCCCATGTTCTCCCCGGAACCGGACACGGAGCCGGATCGGCGTCGGCCGACGCCGATTCCGACGGGACTTTTCTTCCCTCATGTCCGCCCTCCATACTTTTCACCTGTATTGGAGGACGAGGAGGACTGGGAGGGGTCGGAAGACCCTCTCACAGCTCAGTGTGAGCCTTATCAGGACTGGGCAGAGGAACTGGGTGATGCCAGTGATCTGGACACCTCTCCAGACCTTGGCATGCTGTCTCCTCCTTCCGTGGCTACGGAGGAGGGAGCAAGTTATGCAACGGTGTTGCGTAGGCCTTGCGCCTCGAGCTCCCTACAGTGGCTGTCAGGACTAACCTCCTGACAAAAGTGCTTCAGCCGGTGGCTACCTCTTCGGAGCCACTGCTTCCGTTCAACGACGCACTTTCTGACGTTCTTTTGGGCACCTGGTCCAGGCCCACCACAGGGGCTCCTGTGGACAGGAACGTAGCCCGACGCCATCGCCTGGCCCCGGGCGACCCCTTGTTCCTCTCCCAACACCCCACCCCCGAGAGCTTGGTTGTTCAAGCCTCTGCCTCTCAGAGCGCCTTCCCTACGGCTCCGCCGGACAGGGAATCCAAAAAACTGGAACAATTTGGGAAGAAGATGTTTTCTTCCTCCAGGGCTGGCTTGCGGTCCGTGAACACCGCTTGCCTTTTGGGCCGTTATTCCCACTCTCTGTGGGATTCGGTGGCGCAAGTGCTGCCTACGTGTCCTGAGGAGGTTCAGACACTACTCAGCCGTGTTATTGCAGACGGGAGAGACGCGGCGAAGTTCACAATCCGATGTGGCCTAGACACCGCTGACTCGCTGGGCAGATCGCTTGCTACATAGCAAAACCAAAGGGGATGATGGACGGAGTGTTGAACATTGCAAGCACTCACCCCCAGTCAACTGATCTGGGTTTAATCCATCATCATTCTTTAGCTCACTCCGCCACCCCAGTTCAGACATGGCCATATGCAAATCAGTCTGACCTTGTGCCTCATGGGAACAATCCAGCCCGAACTGCCAAGCCATGTCTTCCCTGGACCGGAAACAAGCATCCTGGGACCGGTTTCTGGCTTACAGCCGTCATCAGCCAGGCTATCTTGAATCCAGTGGCAAAGTGAGCAAGGGACCCAGTTGACTGGGGGTGAGTGTTTGATTTGCTCTAACGCTCCGTCCATCATCCCCTTTGGTATTGCTTTGTTCGCCCTAAGTTGGCAGGGTATGCCCAGACGTGGGTCCCTTGCTCACTTTGCCACTGGATTCAAGATAGCCTGGCTGATGAGGGTTTTGAACCCGAAACCGGTCCCAGGATGCTTGTTTCCGGTCCAGGGAAGACATGGTTTGGCAGTTCGGGCTGGACTGTTCCCATGAGGCACAGGGTCAGACTGATTTGCATATGGCCATGTCTGAACTGGGGTGGTGGAGTGAGCTAAAGAATGATGATGGATTAAACCCAGATCAGTTGACTGGGGTGAGTGTTTGATTTGCTCTAACGCTCCGTCCATCATCCCCTTTGGTATCGCTCAGATCGCTTGCTACGACAGTGGCGCTGCTCCGTCACGCCTGGCTGAGGACCACTGGTTTCTCGGGCGATGTCCAAAACACCCTTATGGACATGCCCTTCGATGGTATCCGCCTTTTTGGCAATAAGGCAGACAGCGCGCTGGAGCGCTTTAAGGACTCGCGGGCTACGGCCAAGTCCTTGGGCCTCGCGCCCTCCGCAGCAGTCTGCTTTTCGCTCCTTTCGTGGCCACGGAAGGGGCGCCCAGTCAGGTCCATTGCCCAGCCACCAGCCCGCGCAGCAAGCGCCTTCGCGTGGCCGAGGACGTGGCTCCCGCCGAGGCGGGTCGGGAAACCAGCGTGCGGGTCAGGCCACCACCTCCGCCCCGTCCGCGGCCTCCAAGCCCTCCTAGTCCATCCTTTCAGGTCCACAGCACGCCAGTGGGGGGCAGGGTCCGCCATCACCTTCCCCACTGGCATACCATCACATCGGACAGGTGGGTCTTGGACATTGTCCGAAGGGGCTACTCCCTCCCCTTCGAGACTGCCCCCCCCAGCCATGCCACCTCAATACCACCGCATGTCGGGGGATCACTTGGTGCTTCTTCAGCAGGAAGTTGCGGCCCTCTTGGCCAAGGGGTCCATCGAGCACGTTCCGACCCCAGAAGTAGGGCGTGGTTGTTATTCCCACTACTTTCTGGTGCCCAAAAAGGACAAGGAGGACATGCGTCCTATCTTGGACCTCCGGAATGTCAATCGCTTCCTCCGGAAGGAGAAGTTCAAGATGCTCACCCTAGCTCAGGTCTTGACTGCCCTCGACCCTGGAGACTGGATGGTAGCGTTGGACTTGCAGGATGCATATTTTCACATCCCCGTCCTGCCGGCCCACCGGCGTTACCTGCGGTTCACGGTAGGCCTCGAGCACTTTCAGTTCACCATGCTCCCCTTTGGCCTTACCAGCGCCCCTCGGGTGTTCACGAAAGTGATGGCGGTGGTCGCAGCTCATCTGCGCCGGGCAGGGGTTCCAGTCTTCCCCTACCTCGACGACTGGTTGCTGAAGGCGGGCTCGTCCCAGGCAGTCGTCTCCCACCTCCAGACTACGGCCGGACTCCTGGACTCGCTGGGGTTCTCCATCAACGTGCCGAAGTCGCAACTGATTCCTTCTCCACAGCTCCTTTTCATCGGAGCAGTTCTGGACACAACGCAGTTTCGGGCCTATCCTCCCGAACGGCGAGTCCAGGATATTCAGGCTATGATTCCGATCTTTCAGCCTCTATCCTGGGTTTCGGTACGGATGACCCTGAGGCTGCTGGGCCTCATGACCTCCTGCATCCTGCTGGTCGATCATGCCAGATGGTATATGCGGGCTCTGCAGTGGGACCTGAAGTTCCAGTGGGCGCAGCATCAGGGGAACCTGTCCGATTACGTCCAGATCTCGGAGGGAACTGCACAGCAGTTGCAGTGGTGGCTCTCGAACCGGCAATGGGTCACGGGCAGATCCCTCTCCCTTCCCCAGCCAGAGCACACAGTTGTGACGGATGCGTCCCTTCTGGGATGGGGCGGTCACATGGGAGAGGCGGAGATCAGAGGCCTCTGGTCTCCAGCGGAGTCCCGGCTCCATATCAACCTTCTGGAGCTCCGGGCGATCCGGCTTCCCTCTGTCAAGGGGAAGGTAGTGCAGGTGTTCACAGACAACACCACCGCCATGTGGTACTGCAACAAACAAGGTGGGGTGGGGTCGTGGACCCTATGTCAGGAGGCTGTGCGTCTCTGGACATGGCTGGAACATCAGGGCATATCCCTGATGGTTCAACACCTGGCAGGTTCTCTGAACGCCAGGGCGGACCAACTCAGCCGCAGGTGCATGATGGATCACGAATGGCGTCTTCACTCGGAAGTGGCGCAAGGACTCTTTCTACAGTGGGGAGAGCCTTGGTTAGATCTATTCGCCACCGAAGAGAACGCGCAATGTCATCAGTTCTGCGCGTTGGAATTTCCAAGGCGGCACTCGCTCGGCGACGCTTTTCGTCGCGAGTGGAGTTGCGATCTGTTGTACGCCTTTCCGCCTAGACCACTTCTACCCAGAGTGTTGAAGAAGATTCGGCGCAACCGGGCCCAAGTCATTCTTGTGGCTCCGGATTGGGCACTTCTGTCGCAGCAGCAGGGGACGGTCCTCCACCCGAACCTGTCCAGTCTCCACCTCCTTGCATGGAGATTGAGCGGCGGCAGTTGATTCCTTTCGACTTGCCTCCCGAAGTTTGTGATGTGATTTTAGGCAGCCAGGCGTCCCTCCACTAAGGTGGTATACGCCTGCAGGTGGAACAAGTTTGTGGGATGGTGCACAGCAAAGGTTGTGAATCCCCTTTCTGCCCCTCTTTCTGAGGTTCTTCTGTTCCTTTTTTCTCTGGCCCAACAGGGTTCTGCCCTGGGTACCATCAAGGGCTATCTTTGTGCAATTTCGGCCTTCCTCAGGCTTCCTGATCAGCCCTCCTTTTCAAGTCCCCTGTTAACAGGTTTCTTAAAGGCATTACACACCTCTTCCCTCCTGTTCCGTTTGTGATGCCTCAGTGGGACTTGAACTTGGTTCTTACCTTTTAATGTGTGCTCCCTTTGAGCCTCTCCATAACTGTCCTCTTCGTCTTCTCACTCTGAAGACAGCCTTTCTGGTGGCTATCACCTCCGCTCGGCGGGTGAGTGAGCTCCAGGCTCTTTCTTGCAAGCCCCCTTTCTGTCTGTCCATCCAGACAAGGTTGTTCTTAGGACGCGTCCGTCCTTCTTGCCAAAGGTGGTTACTGCCTTCCACATTGGGCAGACCATCACTTTGCCCACCTTCTTTCCGCCTCCGCATCCTTCCAGAGAGGAAGAGAGGCTCCACCGTCTGGACCCAAAACGTGCGATTTCATTCTATCTGAACCGCACACAACAGTTCCGGGTGGACGACCAGCTCTTCGTTGGCTACGTGGGCGCCAAAAAAGGTTGGGCGGTACACAAGCGGACCATCTCCCGCTGGGTTGTCTTGTGTATCAAAGCCTGCTATTCTTTGGCTAAGAAGGAGCCACCTTTTGGGCTACGTGCCCATTCCACCAGGGCGACACCCGCCTCCACGGCTTTGGGACGTGGTGTCCCATTGCAGGACATTTGTCAGGCAGCTACGTGGGCCTCGCTGCACACGTTTACCAAGCATTACTGCCTTGACAGCCAAGTCCGGAGAGACGGCTTTTTTGGCCGTTCTGTTCTCCGGGACTTCCTTGCCTGATCTTTGTTCGCAGACCCACCACCGGGGTTGGTATTGCTGGGGTATCTATTCTAAGGTAAGGAATCTGTCACTAACGTGTCTCTTTCAGATGCACAAGTTACTAACTTGTGTAACGATATATCTGTAAGAGACAGTAGTTAGTGACAGATTCCTTACCGCCCCATCCATCCTCCCCGTTCTGCGAACTGATTTCTAGGGTTAAGGACATCCCTTTCAGGGCCTAGTTTTCAGACACCAGTGTCAGTTTCTTGCATGGCTCTGCGTTTCTGGCGCGGAAAGTCGAGTACAGAACTGACGCCAGCGCGCATGGGCGGTGTCTAAGTACTGGCCGCGACGTCATCCCGGCGATCACGACGCCGACGACGGACGCAGAGCCGCACGACGCCGCCTACCGACGCGCAGGGGTACTGCTACGCAAAACTTTCCGGATCCAGTCTGACGCCTGGGGATATTCTAAGGTAAGGAATCTGTCACTAACTACTGTCTCTTACAGATATATCGCTACACAAGTTAGTAACTTGTGCTTTACTCCCATCTTGATGAAAAAGAGGTTGCATTTACCCTCTTGTCAATTAAATAGAAGCATGTAAAACTGACAAAAGGTCGATGTGTGTGAAAACCTAAACCAGTGTATTTTAATTTATTTGTAAGTTATAGTTGAATGCATACTGCATGGTAAAGAACATCTGATGAATATAGATTGTACATTTTAAACATAAAGCAAAATACAGAAAATAAACTGTTATTGTTTTTCTCTAGGTGTCTAAGAATTTCAGTGAAGTTTTTCAGAAGTTGGTGCCTAGTGGTAAAGCCACATTAGTGATGAAAAAAGGAGACGTGGAGGGTAGCCAGTCCCAGGACGAAGAAGGCAGTACAGAAAGTGAGAAAGGGTCTGGATCTCAAAGCAGTGTCCCCTCAGTGGACCAATTCACTGGTGTTGGAATAAGGGTAACAATTAGTCCACTTTTTCAAACTTTTGTTATCTTTTGTTACAGATGACAAAACAAATGAATTAACATGTATTGAAACTACATATTTGTACTTTCCATTTGATTTACAGTTTATGAAAATATTGCTTTTGCATTTCTGGAAAATCATGTTCCTGTATTGTGGGTCACATTGCAGAGATGTGGCAGCATAAAGTACAGAATTCTCATAGACACTTCTACCTGCATATGAATATACCCAGGTTCTAGACTGGATACAGAATTGTTCATCATGGCTCTCCTTTGCTGGCAGGTGGCACTGGCTCCATCTTTGCTCTGGAAGCTTTGCATGTGTTAATCACTGGAGCCATATAATGCCACCTTGGTGCACAAAAGTCTGTTCCTTTTTTGTTTTCTCCCCAGTAAACACTAGCATCAAGCTTTACCGCTCCTTCAACGGACAAATGTCCATTTCTGACCCCCAAGAGTTCTGCTTTTGGTGCCTGGGGCCAAAGCATGGTTCTTAAGCTGTGCGACGGATATGGCCTCATCCACGCTAAAGCCATTAGAGGAGCAGACCGCAAAGCTTCTTTATGGCTAGTGCGTACAACAAGCGTTGGGCTTGACACTGGTTAAGATAAAGTTCAGCCTTGAAATCTCATTCATCGCCGTACTCCAAGTCCTTAAGGAGAAGAGAAAACACAAGAGTAAGAGAATTCATGAGAACAACACTCCTTGTCGCTTGAGGTAGTTCACCTTGTCGCACCAGGATGCCCATCCCAACTTACTGCCCACTCAATGCTGGAGTCCTTTCTGCCGCAGCACCAGATTACCCAGCTGTTCCAGCACCTGAAGCCAACCCAGCAGTTACTTTATGCCTTAATGGCCTTGTTTACGCAATCTGCAGTCACTTCTGGTGTGCTTACAGGCCCAGTGGTAACCGCTTGGAACTACGTTTGGGTTTCAGCGGGCAGGTCTGCCTTCAGCCACAGCATCTAGACTATAGCAACCCACTGCATGCAGGCACCACCAGAGAACTCATGAGAAGACTCCAGACGATCCAGAATGTAGCAGCCAGACTGATCCTCAACCTGCCCAAAAGGACCCACATCTTCCAGCACCTTCTAGGCCTCCACTGGCTCCCCATCCACACCTGCAAAGTCCTCCATGACCAAGGACGGGCATACATGAATCACTGCCTGAACTTCCACCAAGCATCCAGAAACCTCAGCTCTGCTCACCTCGCCCAGACACCACGCATCTGTCGCTGCCGCAACAGAGGTTGATTCTTCTCCCATCTCGCCACCAAATCGTGGAATGCCCTTCCCCTCCACCTTCGAGAACAGTACCCTCATTGGCAGACTTCATGAAGGGTTTTGAGACCTGGCTCTTCGACTGAGACCCTCAGCACAGCTCCTGGATACCCTCACGGGTGATAAGCTGCGATTTATAAGTACACTTTGATTGATTGCTTGAGTTGACAGCAGCTTGCACTCCAGGAGACCATGCACTCTTCTCATTAAGAGGAATACGGTAAGTTTGAAAAAGGTGAGCATCCAGCCCCGCGGAAATGCACTACAATAGGTTTTTTCCAGGTAGTTTACTTACTGATAGAGACATCTAGCCGCAGATTCCTTAACTTAGAATATCCCCAGGCGTCAGACTGGATCCGGAAAACTTTTGCGCAAAAGTACCTCTGCGCGCCGGGGGGGCGGCGCCGCCTGGCTCCGCCCTGACGTCGTCCCCGGACATGACGTCAGTGGAGCTACATAGGACCCCCCCCCCCCCCCGGCTCGCTGACGTCAGTTTCCTTCTTTTCCGCGTTCCAACGCGGATCCGGGATTCAGCTGTTCCTCTGGATTGTTTTTCTTCAGGCCCTTTTTCGACGTCCTTTGGCGTCGGGGAACAGTGTGCGATGCCTTCGGGCTTTAAATTGTGTGAGACTTGGTCGCGTCAGATGTCGGCGTTGGACCCGAACGCCATTTGTATGTGGTGTCTTGGGTCGCACCACGACTCCGTGGAGTGTGCCGCCTGCCGGCAGATGCGCCCAAAGTCCCTACGGGAGCGTCGAATGAAGCTCTTGGCCGCCCGGATTTCCCGCACGGCGTCTTCCCCGACGTTCTCCGGTTGGTTCTTCTCTCCGCGTCCGCTCCCGAAGGCAATCCCGCGAACGTCGCTCGACAGGTAAGTTGAAGAAAAAGTCACGGAAGTCGAAGTCCTCGCCTCCACTTGACGATGGGGGCCATGGTTCCTGTTCCCTCACGGAGCCGTGCGCCCCCGAGTCAGCCTCCCTTTACCCACCCTTTCCGGGTACTGGTGCGACTCTGCCCCAGATGGAAGCCTACTACAAGGCTCTGCACTCCATCTTCGGGTCACCTCCTCTCCCTGGCGCGCCTTCGGGTCCCACAGTGGAGGTAGGCATTCAGGTCGGCTCTCCGCCGGCGGGTTCGCCCTCGGAGCCGACCGAGTGCCTCGGCTCTGGCTCCAGAGCCGTGCCGGCGTCGGGTACCAACCCCGATGGGCGTTTCAGCCCCACGCCGTGCCATTCTGCCTTCTCTCCGCATAGCCCCTGGCGGCTCCCTGCATCGGCATCATCGGCGGCCGAGTGCCTCGACTCCGGCTCCAGAGTCGTGCCGGCTTCAGGTCCTAACCCCGATGGGTGTTCCAGCCCCCCGCCGAGCCATTCTGCCTTGTCTCCGCATAGCCCCAGGCGGCTCCCTGCGTCGACCTCGGCATTAGCGGCGCCGTGCCTGTCGCCACCTGGTCCTCAGGCTCTGTCTCTGCGCCTCTCCATGGTGGGTTCGACGCCTTTGCGGCGTCGGAGCAGCGTCGTTCGACGCCGGAGCAGCGTCGTTCGACGCCGGAGCGGTCGCCGGCACCTGTCGGTTCTCCGCTTCCGGAGGACACAGGCCGGGTATGCCCGGACTTGTATCCACGCCAGTTGCCTCCAATGCCATGGGGGCAGTGGGCCCTTGTTCCTCCTCCTCCTCCTGTGGGACGTGTCAGCTTGCAACCGTCCCCTACAGATGGGCTATTGTCACCCCCCACCACGCCCATTGAAGCTGGTGCTTTGTTTTTGAGGGGTGTTCGTAGGGCTGCAGCTGTTTTACATTTGCACCCTCCTTCTGTCTCCTTGTCTTCCGACCCTTTATTGGATCTCCTCCACCAGGGTGCGGTAGATATTGAGCCCTTGCAGCCTTTTAGCGGCTTATTGTTCAACGCCCTTCTCGGGACATGGGCACGGCCCTCTTCCGGAGATGCTGTCGACAGGGCAGTGGCGCATCGGCACCGTCCGGCCCCTGAGAGCCCAGCCTGTTTGTCCCTTCAGCCTGGGGCTTACGGCCTCGTAGTGCAGGTGTCTTTGGCCACGCAACCTTCGTCTCCACCTCTTATGCAGCCTCCTACTAGGGAGTCTCGTTGGTTAGAGGCGTGTGGACGCAGCATTTTTGCGTCCTCTAGTTCAGCCTTGGGTTCTCTAAACACGGCTTGCGTCTTGGCCCGGGCTTCTTCTGCCCTATGGGACTCGGTGGAGTGTCTTTTGCCTGCCCTCCCTGAGTGTACTCGCGCTGACGTAGCTCGTCTTCTTCACGAAGGCCGAGAGATGGCGCGATTTACCGTTCGGTCCGCCGTTGACACTACCGATTCGGTGGGTCGGGCAATGGCGAGGTCCGTTGCTTTGCGCCGCCATGCTTGGCTGCGCGACGGGGTTTCCACGAAAATGTCCGTGACAGTCTCCGGGACTTACCATTTGATGGTGTGTCCCTGTTTGACGCACATGCGGACTCTGCGGTTCACCACCTTCTGTCTACCCTTCCGTAGTGTGGCTTGCTTCATGTTGGCCCTGGGTTCATGCTGTAATACCTGAACGGCCTAAGCGGCTTCTCGCCGTATTTGCTTTCTTTCATACAGCAGGTCAGCTGCTTATTTTTCTGAATCATTATGGCCTAGTGGTTCAGGTTGCACGCCCTTACCCCAAGGGTTATGTGTTCGGAACCTGTGGTTTCTGTGTTCCCAATTTACGTCCTCTATGAGCTCACGCTCAAGAGGTGCCCCCTGTTCGGGTTGATGCTTACCCTATGTGGGGTATTTGTTAGCTATTGTATAGCTGCCTTCTTCCCACAGCAGTCTTTGTACGCTTCTGTGGGGCCCTTTTTAGGTCTCGCTGAGCCAGCGCATGCGCTGCGAGACATTTAGTAAGGGGCTTTTGAAAGTGCTCCTAAAGAGGCTTTTTCCGGCCACCAGCGTGCGGTTACGCGCACAAGCGCGCGCCTTGCTCCGCCTTTCCAATCGCCTCGCTCTCCCTCTCCGTTTTGCTCACGCTTCAACTCCCTCCCCTCCCTCACCACAGGCCGAGACATCAAGGATGAGCGTCGCACGCGAGCGCAGAAAGACCCGACTGACGCTTCCTTCCATCAGCAGTGGTTTCCTTCGCATCATTCAGTAATCTGTAAGTACCAGTCTTTTAGCCAATAAACCATCAATGTGCAAATATCAAAAAAGTGAACTACTCGGCCTAATGCTTAACTAAAGTAACTCGTAATTTCCAGCGCCGATCACTTTCGCTTTCACGGCCGTTACTTTTACGGCCGCTCGGCCAATGCTTGTTTTCTCTTTTTCTCATCCTCTCTCTCGTCGGTTTTGTTTGTCCCCCTGCTCTCTTCCTCGTGTTTCTCTCTCTCTACTTTTCCCTGTCAATCATCTCTCTTCACCCGCCATAACCCCCCCCCCCCACACACCCCGTTCCCTCTGTCATGCTATCAACCCGCAAGGACTTCTTTATTTGTATCCCTCTCCTTCTCCATCTCGTAATCTTTTTCTCCCGGCATTCTTTGTTCCCCTTCCCCTCTCACACCAGCCCTTCTTCCGCCCTTTTCCAACTTTTCCCCTCTCACGTCAACGTGTTCCTTCCTTCTCATCCGACTTGATGACTTCCCTCCCTCCCTCCCCCCAGATTTGCTCATCTCGGTTCCTCCACTGTCCCCACTTTCGCCCATCTCTCTCCTTCCCCATTTCTGCTAGTGACTCCGCCCCCAGCAAGCTCTCTGCGTCGCACTCCCACCCCCACAAATGAAAGCAGAGCTCCGCCTGTGATGGCTTTTGTCTCAGGAGACATCTCACAGTAATTGCTTCACTCCGTTCTCAAGGCGGTCGTGGCTGTAAACCCTCACACCGGCGCTGCGCACTGAAACAGCGCAGCCGGCGTTGTGCACCTGCTGGACCGGAAATACTTCATTTTTTTTTTGGGGAAGTACTTCGAGGCACTTCAAAAGCACAGCAATAGTGAAATCGGCTGTCGTTCTGTTAACGTGGATGACGCACGCACAATGATAGAGGTGGACAGCCAAGAATTTGACAGCAGGAGCCGAGCCAGAGCCGAGCCAGGAGATTGGCCGGGCTCTAAGAGCCCGTGTAGAAGCCAAACCCTGAAAATAGTTGGCATCTAAATCTCCTAACAAACATCATACCAAAATATTACGGTCTCTTTAAAATAAAAAAGAAAAGAAACAATTTAATAAAAATATTAAAAAAAAATAAAAAATAAAAAAAAACATATTTAACATGCAGAAGCGTTTCACCTTGGTACATTAGACTGTTTTTATATAGCGCACAACCGTAGCACATATTGAAAGGTGCTCTGATAGGTGATAACTAAGAACAAGCATTGGCATATCCAATAGGTCTCGCCTTTGGGACCTTATAAGTGTTTAGCCATGCAACAATTGTGCTGCATAACTAAATACTTATAAGGTCCCAAAGGCGAGACCTATTGGCTATGCCAATGCTTGTTACTAGGTTGTTCTGCGGCTGTGCCTGTGCACTTTTACTGCTGCTGCATGCCCTCCCGGGGCCTTCTTGCGGTCCATTTGTTGGGCTCTCTCATAGTGGCTGCTGCTGGTCTGTGGCGCTCCTCTGCATCTCACTAATCCATTTCTTGAGGCCGGAAGGGCTTTCAGGTCCCTGCCATCTCGTCTTGGTTCTTTCGCTGCGGCCGTTCCATATCTGGACTGCCTATCACAGTGCCCTGTCGCTGTGTTCTATTACGTACAGTGACTGCTCCCTAGTATGCTCGCTCTCACAGGCTGGTGCGTTTTCCGGCACCTTTCCGTTGCACAGTTCTACTCTCCTATACCCATGCTGCGTAGTCCTTTCATGTTTGGACTTCGCTCTCCGTGGCGGCATTCTGGTCCCAGACGTTGATGCTGTCATTGTCTTGTGCCTTGCTTTTTTGGCCACTTCCCCTGCCAGGGCTTTCCATTTCCCTGCTGCATTCCGCGCAGGTGTTGTCCTGTTTTTCCTTCCAGCTGCGGTTGCTGCTCTCAGCGGGAGTGTTCTCCTCCGAGCAGTGTTTTCTCTGGTGGAGTATTGTGCGTATATCCACTCTTGTTCCTCCGCAACGTTTCGTACTGTCTCCTTCCAGTACTGTTCGGCCTCCCTGTCTGTCTCACGGTAGCCAGTGGATCTTTCCTACCGCCTGTGGCTGTTGTGTCTGGCTCTGGGCCAGTACCACTGCTACGTAGCTGTTGGTGCTATGGTGTTTTTTCTTTCTCAACTCATCCACCGGGCTGGGCCCTGTCTTCTTTAGTCCTGTCCGGCGTACTACACACACCCAGACCTCCCGCAGGCGTACTCTTCCTTGCGGTGGCTGTGGTCTTGTTCCTCACTTTCGTGAACGCAAGTCTTCGACGTGTTAGTTTTGCCGGCTCTCTTTCACACGATACACCTATTAGTGCGTCTCTCAGCTTTTGCTCGTGGCACTTTATGGGGCCTTCTCCTCTCCATGGTGTGGTTCTGGCGGTACATACGGTTTCTCTTGTGTACTTCTGTTCCCCACATTCGTGGCACTGGTTGTTGCCATTCTTCTCTGCCCTTCTGCCTTTTCATGCCCGCCCTTTCACATGTCCGGTGCATGGGCCACAGTGCATTAGCAGGTCTTGTGTTTCCTTTAACACTGCCTCATCCTGGGAGTCATCAGCATCCTTCCGCTGCTGTTCTCACTTCCACGGTGCTTCTGCATGTCCGTCCTGCCTGCTCGGACTCGGTCCATTCTTGTACCCTAGCTACACCTTTCTCTTTTGAAAGTCCATCAGATCCTGTGGATCCCTCATATTATACAATTGGTTCCTCCCCTTTTTCGGAAGGTATCCACTTTTATCCGCACTGCCCTTCTGGTTCTGTGCTCACTTTCTCCTCTGTTTCAACAACAGGGATTTCCTGCCGCCCTCGGCAGCTTTAATGCCATTGCCTCTCATTGTTGGCCACTCCCTATGGAGTATCCTAGTCCGGTGTTGGCCCCTCTGACAGTTCTGCCCCCACTGTGTTTAGCCAGCTGCTTGACACTTCTGTTCCCCTAAATACTTAGTGGGGTTCTCTCGCAGACCCGCCTCCTATGGGGTATGGCTTTGGTATCTATTCTAAGTTAAGGAATCTGCGGCTAGATGTCTCTATCAGATGTACGAGTTACTTACCTTCGATAACGATGTATCTGGTAGAGACGTTGTCTAGCCGCAGATTCCTTAACGCCCACCCATCCTCCCCGATCTGCGAGGACCTGTTCAGGTGGGGTTTTCTGCATTCGCCTCCCTTGGAGTGGTTTATCCTTCTACGGGGCGGTAACTTTCGCCACCCTCCCCGTCAGGCTTATTCTTTGGATTTACTTGTTCTGCTTCTCCCAATCTCATGCTTGGGCGATAGGTTCAGGTGTCCTTCTGCGTTTTTTCACATCAGTTTCCTCCAGTATGGGGCTTACTGGTGTTCTCTACCCTCCCACCCACCTTCTCCGTTGCCACTCCTACAGCCCATTAGTTGTGAGGTCTTTCTAGCCTGTTCCTCAGTCCAATGGTTCTATCATAGGGGACAGAGTCTCCCTATTTCTTTCTTTAATCCTGTGGGTTGGGGCTTTCTTGTTTGTCGCTGTTGGCTCAATTCATTACTCCTTTTGCCTCAGGAGAGAGCATTCTCTCGCTTTTGTGGGGTTGCTTTTCATTCCCTTCATCAAGTGCAGACTTTCTGTCGTCTGCCTCGGTCTTCTTTTTATGCATCTATTTCCCTCAGGGGTGACATTCACTTCGCTTTTGCGAAATAGCTTCTCCATGTATTGCTCTGCTCTTTCCTTTTCAACACCTTTCAGTCAACAGTGCTTCTCACTATTGTTCATGGTGCTTTCTCACCCATTTTCTTTTTTATTCGCACACTGTTCCCATACTCTCACAGTTTTGCTGGGGGCTCCGCGTTGTGGCGCGGAAAAGTTCCTCCGAAGAAAACTGACGTCAGCGCGCCTGGTGGGGGGTCCTATGTAGCTCCACTGACGTCATGTCCGGGGACGACGTCAGGGCGGAGCCAGGCGGCGCCGCCCCCCGGCACGCAGAGGTACTGCTGCGCAAAATTTTTCCGGATCCATTCTGACGCCTGGGGATATTCTAAGTTAAGGAATCTGCGGCTAGACAACGTCTCTACCAGATACATCGTTACCGAAGGTAAGTAACTCGTACGTCAAGGCAACTACATGATGCTGCATGACCTCAGACACCTACTTCGACATATCTATCCACCCTGCCCACCATCGGTATTTTCGCTTTTTGGTTCGAGGTACTTCCTTTCGGGGCCACCACTTCTCCAAGAGTGTTCACGAAGAAGCTGGCAGTGGTAGCTTCCCATTTGCGATGGGTAGGTGATTGGGTAATCAAGAGTGCTGGCCTAACACACACAAGCAGCGATTTCCATGCTCCAGAGCTTTGGATTCACCATAAATGCTAATTCCCACCTCCACCCTCAACAGATACTTCCCCTCCTGTGAGATGTGTTGAATGCACTTACAGAGAAAGCCTGGATAAAACCTGGCAGTAAGGGACAGTGAAAACGTTTAAATGACTGACACCATGGGAAACAACTCCCATGGTGTAGGGGTCATTAGTTTCTCAAAGACAAACTTCCACCTTGGGAGTTTGAAAAAAACATGTCAGAGATTTGACAAACACCTGTCAGTTTGACGGTACCATCTGAAAACTTTTAGCAAGGGTGGTGAACATCTCTAAATGTGGACGATGGGTACTCTGTCAAGGCAATTGAGCATTTTACTCCATCACCCTGACAGAGTCCAGACTGTAATCTGCACTCTAAATCAGTCCCTCAGGGAGGAGTCACAGCATATCTTGTGACTCAAAAGCATGTTCAAAGAAAAATAATTTGAAAATGCTTTAACCCAACACTAAATGGCAGGAGTATGCACAGCATGTAAATCTCCTGCACTACACGCTACGAACAGATGCTTAAAGGGTAACTAAAGTGTTCGAGGTATATGAGCTGTAGATCATATGCTTTAGCATAGATCGCCATCTGGTGTTGGGCCCGGATGTTTGCACTTTGTTTTTGTTCGAAGAAGTCTTGTAGTCACGAGGTAGGTGACTCCCCCTTTCAGTGATAGTGCGCCTGGGCATCGACTCCATCCTTAGATTTTTTTTTTCCGCCATCGGGTTCGGATGTGTATTGCTGCGCTCCGGTTCGGTAACGTTTTCGGACCCCTTCGACGCGCAATTCATTACCCTCGACGGTATTGTTATCGATCGCGGTTCCTCATTCAACGCGCATCGTCTCACTTCGAAAAACTTTCTATCGAAAAACTCGTGGCAGGCCGTCGGGCCTACGCATGCCGACCGCGCTAGCAGTCGATGAAACGGACTCTATTCAAGCTATGTCCCGGGTGTCGTGCTAAATTTCCACGCACCGACTTGCACGAAGTGTGCAATCTCTGCTTGTCCGCGGAACACGACAAGAAGGACTGCGACGCGTGTCGATCCTTCCCAAACGAAAAAGACACTTCATGATCGTCGGGCTCGACGCCACGAGATGCACCATCAGAGCGACTCTGTTCCGGACATCTTCGGCGAAGATTCCGATACCCAGCACCCAGCTCAAGGGGCAGAGCAAGAAGAGCAGATGTCCGAGGCCGACTCCGACATGGAAGAAGAAGAAGACATCACTCCGGGTCAGCGTACCGTGAGTACAGATCCCCCTGTGCCCATTCAACATGAGACAAAGGCTCCGGTCCCTCCTTCGCCCTCGGGTTCAGGTCGGCACCGACAAAAAGTTTCTGATGCCCCACCCTCCAGCCCGGCTCCGAAACAAAAAGAGAAGCGCTCTGGCTCAAGCCAGCCCCACTCTGATGTCGATCCGACACCTTCGGCACCAAGACATAAGACCAAGCATCCCTTGGTCAACATACCTTCGACACCGAAAGGCTCGGACCCGAAACCTTCCACACCGAGAGGTTCGGAGCCAAAACCTGCCAAGCCTGACGGCTCGGAGCCGAAGCCTTCTAAGGCCAAAGACTCGGAACCTAAACCCTCCAAGGCCAAAGACTCGGAGCCAAAACCCTCCAAGCCCAATCACTTGGAGCCGAAACCTTCGACGCCCAAAGGCTCGGAGCCGAAACCTTCGGCGCCGAAATCACCACGTAAAGAAAAAGACACTCTCCCCAAAGAGCCTCGGTCCAATGAGCCACCTTTGGACCCGAAACAGAAAAAGCTGGTGATAAACCCTAAATCTGAAAGAGACACGTTAGTGACAGATTCCTTACCTTAGAATATCCCCAGGCGTCAGGCTGGATCCGGAAAGTTTTTTGCGTAGCAGTACCCTTGCGCGTCGGTAGGCGGCGTCGTGCGGCTCCGCGTCCGTCGTCGGCGTCGTGATCGCCGGGATGACGTCGCGGGCAGTACTTAGGCGCCGCCCCTGCGCGCTGACGTCAGTTCTTCTTTTTCCGCGCCAGTAAGCGCAGATCCGGGAAGAGCAGTGCCCTAGTCACTTTTGACTATCTTTTTTGGTGAATTTTTCACTGTTTCTTCAACGAGTCTTCACGACTCCTAAGGTGTCGTAGGGATGCCCGGCTTTAAGCCCTGCGAGGAATGTGGTCGCATGATGTCGATCACAGACCCGCACCTCGAGTGTCTCTTTTGTCTCGGCCGAGACCACGACACGAAGTCGTGTCCTGACTGCCGGAAACTTCATCCTAAGGCTTTGCGAGAGCGGTCTCGAAAGCTCCTCGAAGTCCGGCATTCGGCTCCGCGCCGCACCAAGCCCCGGTCCCGGGAGAGGTCGAGGGCCGGACGCTGAGTCCCCGCCGTTCGTCGGATTCAAAGTCTTCGCGCTCCTCCGGTAAGTCGAAGCGCAAGAAGTCTAAGCGGCGTCATCGGCTCTAAGACTTCGCCTCGCCGGTCTCGCGACTCGGCTGAGGTCCCTGTCGGCACCGTCCCCGCGGCCCCGGACGTGCCTGTCGAGTTACCCCGCAGTACCCGCCCTACCCGGGCTCGGGGCGACTCCGGCCGATATACAGGAATTCCTGTCGGCCATGGCCCGCCTCTTCGGGCCTCAAGGTCCCTCCGGTGCGCCTTCGGGCCCCGCGGGCCCTGATGGGGTTGCTCCGGCGTCGCCGTCGACTCCGGTCCCGGCGTCGCCTGTCCCACCAGCCTTCGTCCCGGCCTCGGCTCCGGCCCCGGCCTCGACCCCGGCTCCGGTGGTGCCGCAACGCCCATCGACGCCGGTTGACCTAACCACGCCGACGCCGATGTCCCCGGTGCCGTTTCCGACGCCGTCCGGGGCTCCGGGCGGCGTCGTTCCCCGTTCTCTCCGGGTCCGGACATGGAGCCGGACCGGCGTCGCCCGACGCCGTTTCCGGCGCCGATGAGACCTTGGGTCCCTGATGTCCCTCCTCCTCCATATTTTCAACCTGAGGAGGACCAGGAGAGCTGGGAGGGGTCTGAGGACCCTCTCACACAACAGTGCGAGTTTGACCCGGACTGGGTTGAGGAACTTGGGGATGCCAGTGGTCTGGATACCTCCCCTGACTCTGGCATGCTGTCTCCTCCCGTGGCAACGGAGGAGGGGGCTAATTTTGCAACGGTGTTGCGTAGAGCTGCTGGAGCCTTAAATCTCCAGTTGCCTACAGTGGTCGTCAGGTCTAACATCCTGACTGAAGTGCTTCAGCCGGCGGCCTCCTCTGCGGAGACTGTGCTGCCGTTCAACGAGGCCCTGACTGGACGTTCTTTTGGGTGCCTGGTCCAAACCCACCACAGGGGCTCCTGTGGATAGGAACGTGGCTCGACGCCATCGCCCTGCTCCGGGCGACCCCCTGTTTCTCTCCCAAAACCCCACCCCTGAGAGCTTAGTTGTCCAAGCCTCTGCCTCCCAAACCGCCTTCCCTACCGCCCCTCCGGATAGGGAATCCAAGCGCCTGGATCACTTTGGGAAGAAGGCTTTCTCTTCCTCCAGTGCTGGCTTGCGGTCTGTTAATACCGCTTGCCTCTTGGGCCGATACACCCACTCCTGTGGGATTCGGTGGCAACTGTTTTGCCGCAGTGTTCTGAGGAGGTCCAGACACTGCTTACCCGCGCCATTGCGGAAGGGCGTGATGCGGCTAAATATACCATCCGCTGTGGCCTTGATACCGCCGACTCGCTGGTCAGATCGCTTGCAACGACGGTGGCGCTGCGTCGCCACGCCTGGCTGAGAACCACTGGTTTTCAGGGGATGTCCAGAATACACTCATGGACATGCCCTTTGATGGAGTCGGTCTTTTTGGTTCGAAGGCAGACCATGCGCTGGAGCGTTTCAAGGACTCACGGGCTACTGCTAAGTCCCTGGGCCTTGCTGTTGTGCGCCCTCCGCTCACGTCTGCTTTTCGCC
Organism: Calotriton arnoldi; assembly: GCA_963921515.1. NCBI lineage: Eukaryota > Metazoa > Chordata > Amphibia > Caudata > Salamandridae > Calotriton > Calotriton arnoldi. The sequence goes on from CAWUFW010009566.1 coordinate 86,466, forward strand.
CCTTACGTGGCCACGGAAGGGGCGCCCAGTCACGTCCACAGCCCGGCCAACGGCCCGCGCAGCAGCGCCTTCGCGTGGCCGAGGACGTGGATACCGCTGTGGCGGTTCGGGCAACCAGCGTGCGGGTCAGGCCACCACCTCCAACCCGTCCGCGGCCTCCAAGCCCTCCTAGTCCCTCCTTTCCGGTGCACAGTACGCCAGTCGGGGCAGGGTCCGCCATCACCTTCACCACTGGCGTCCCATCACCTCGGACAGGTGGGTCTTGGACATTGTCCGAAGGGGCTACTCCCTCCCCTTCGAGACCACCCCCAGCCATGCCACCTCAATTCCACCGCATGTCAGGGGATCACTTGGTGCTTCTACAGAAGGAAGTCACGGCCCTCTTGGCCAAGAGGGCCATCGAGCATGTTCCGACCCCAGAAGTAGGGCGTGGTTGCTACTCCCACTACTTTCTGGTGCCCGAAAAGGACAAGGAGGACATGCGTCCTATCTTGGACCTCCGGAACGTCAATCGCTTCCTCCGGAAGGAGAAGTTCAAGATGCTCACCCTAGCTCAGGTCTTGACTGCCCTCGACCCCGGAGACTGGTTGGTAGCGTTGGACTTGCAGGACGCCTATTTCCACATCCCCGTCCTGCCGGCCCACCGGCGTTACCTTCGGTTCACGGTAGGCCTCGAGCATTTTCAGTTCACCGTGCTCCCTTTGGCCTTACCAGTGCCCTCGGGTGTTCACGAAAGTGATGGCGGTGGTCGCAGCTCATCTGCGCCGGGCAGGGGTTTCAGTCTTCCCTACCTCGACGACTGGCTGCTGAAGGCGGGCTCGTCCCAGGCAGTCGTCTCCCACCTCCAGACTACGGCCGAACTCCTGCACTCGCTGGGGTTCTCCATCAATGTGCCAAAGTCGCATCTGATTCCTTCTCCACAGCTCCTTTTCATCGGAGCAGTTCTGGACATGACGCAGTTTCGGGCCTATCCTCCCGAATGGCGAGTCCGGGATATTCAGGCTATGATTCCGATCTTTCAGCCTTTATCCTGGGTTTCGGTACGGATGACCCTGAGGCTGCTGGGCCTCATGGCCTCCTGCAATCATGCCAGATGGCATATGCGGGCTCTGCAGTGGGACCTGAAGTTCCAGTGGGCGCAGCACCAGGGCAACCTGTCCGATCACGTCCAGATCTCGGAGGGGACTGCAAGACAGTTGCAGTGGTGGCTCTCGAACCGGCAATGGGTCATGGGCAGATCCCTCTCCCTTCCCCAGCCAGAGCACACAGTTGTGACGGACGCGTCCCTTCTGGGATGGGGCGGTCACATGGGGAGAGGCGGAGATCAGAGGCCTCTGGTCTCCGGCGGAGTCCCGGCTCCATATCAACCTTCTGGAGCTCCGGGCGATCCGGCTTGCACTCAAGGCATTCCTTCCCTCTGTCAAAGGGACGGTAGTGCAGGTGTTCACCGACAACACCACCGCCATGTGGTACTGCAACAAACAGGGCGGGGTGGGGTCGTGGACCCTTTGTCAGGAGGCTCTGCGCCTCTGGACATGGCTGGAACATCAGGGCATGTTCCTGATGGTTCAACACCTGGCAGGTTCCCTGAACGCCAGGGCGGACGAACCTGCAGCCGCAGGTGCATGATGGATCACTGAATGGCGTCTTCACTCGGAAGTGGCGCAAGGACTCTTTCTACAGTGGGGAGAGCCTTGGTTAGATCTATTCGCCACCGAAGAGAACGCGCAATGTCATCAGTTTTGCGCGTTGGAATTTCCAGGCGGCACTCGCTCGGCGACGCTTTTCGTCACGAGTGGAGTTGCGGTCTATTGTACGCCTTTCCGCCTATACCACTTCTACCCAGAGTGTTGAAGAAGATTCGGCACGACCGGGCCCAAGTCATTCTTGTGGCTCCCGGACTGGGCTCGAAGAGTTTGGTATCCCGAGCTACTCAGTATGAGCGTAGATCCCGATCCGTCTGCCTCTTCGGGAGGATCTTCTGTCGCAGCAGCAGGGGACGGTCCTCCACCCGAACCTGTCCAGTCTACGCCTGCTTGCGTGGAGATTGAGCGGCGGCAGTTGATTCCTTTCGACTTGCCTCCCGAAGTTTGTGATGTGATTCTGGCAGCCAGGCGTCCCTCCACTAAGGTGGTATACGCCTGCAGGTGGAACAAATTTGTGGCATGGTGCACAGCAAAGGCTGTGAACCCCCTTTCTGCCCTCTTTCTGAGAGTCCTTCTGTTCCTTCTTTCTCTGGCCCAACAGGGTTCTGCCCTGGGTACCATCAAGGGTTATCTCTGTGCTATCTCGGCCTTCCTCAGGCTCCCTGATCAGCCCTCCCTTTTCAAGTCCCCTGTTGTTAACAGGTTCTTAAAAGGCATTACACACCTCTTTCCTCCTGTTCCATTTGTGATGCCTCAGTGGGACTTGAACTTGGTTCTTACCTTTTAATGTGCGCTCCCTTTGAGCCTCTGCATAACTGTCCTCTTCGTCTTCTGACTCTAAAGACAGCCTTTATGGTGGCCATCACCTCCGCTCGGCAAGTGAGTGAGCTCCAGGCTTTATCTTGCAAACCTCCCTTTCTGTCTGTTCATCCAGACAAGGTTGTTCTTCGGACGCGTCCGTCCCTTCTTGCCAAAGGTGGTTACTGCCTTTCACATTGGGCAGACCATCACTTTGCCTACCTTCTTTCCGCCTCCGCATCCTTCCAGAGAGGAAGAGAGGCTCCCACCGTCTGGACCCAAAACGTGCGCTCTCCTTCTATATCGACCGCACAAAACACTTCCGGGTGGATGACCAGCTCTTTGTTGGCTACGTGGGCGCCAAAAAAGATTGGCGGTGGACAAACGAACCATCTCCCGCTGGGTTACCTTGTGCATCAAGACCTGCTATTCTTTGGCTAAGAAGGAGCCTCCTGTTGGGCTGCGTGCCCATTCCACCAGGGCAACGGCTGCTACCACGGCCTTGGGCCGCGGTGTTCCGCTGCCCGTTATTTGTCAGGCAGCTACGTGGGCCTCGCTGCACACGTTTACAAAGCATTACTGCCTTGACAGTCAGGTCCGGAGGGACGGCTTCTTTGGCCATTCTGTCCTCCAGGACTTCCTTGTCTGATCTTTGTTCGCAGACCCACCACCGGGGTTGGTATTGCTGGGGTATCTATTCTAAGGTAGGAATCTGTCACTAACGTGTCTCTTTCAGATGCACAAGTTACTAACTTGTGTAACGATATATCTGTAAGAGACAGTAGTTAGTGACAGATTCCTTACCGCCCCACCCATCCTCCCCGTTCTGCGAACTGATTTCTAGGGTTAAGGACATCCCTTTCAGGGCCCTAGTATTTTTCAGGCACCTATGTCAGCTTCTTGCATGGCTCTGCGTTCCTGGCGCGGAAAGTCGTGTACAGAACTGACGTCAGCGCGCAGGGCGGCGCCTGAGTACTGCCCGCGACGTCATCCCGGCGATCACGACGCCGACGACGGACGCGGAGCCGCACGACGCCGCCTACCGACGCGCAAGGGTACTGCTACGCAAAAAACTTTCCGGATCCAGCCTGACGCCTGGGGATATTCTAAGGTAAGGAATCTGTCACTAACTACTGTCTCTTACAGATATATCGTTACACAAGTTAGTAACTTGTGCAACAGGACATATTCTGGCAACTCTTCCAAAAAAACGGAGAATTGACCTACCCGAGGACTATCATATCCCTCTTAAAAAGAAGAATGTGGGTACTAACCCTTCTCCTCCTTATATTCCACTTCCTTCTCCTCCTCCTAATCTGGTTATCACACCATTAAATTCACCACCACCACCACCACTTACACCTGACCCACAGGATGAAGGGGATGGGGATCAGGATCAGGATGCACTTCAAGACACTGACCCTTGGGAGGATTACCACACAGATCCAAATACAGATAATGACCCTGATTTGTATCCCTCCAGACCCTCCCCACCTGATGACAACATTGGCTATGTCGAGCTCCTTAACAGGGCTGCTCATTATCAAGGAGTAGAGCTTCATAAAGAGCCTTTAGAAGAGGATTTCCTCTTTGAGACACTTACTTCCTCGCAAAGAGCTACTCATACCTTGCCAATGCTAAAAGGCATGTTAAAACACACAGACGAGGTATTTAAAGATCCTGTAAGGGCAAGAATAATCACACCTAGAGTGGATAAAAAATACAAATCGGCTCCTACCGATCCTATTTATATTAAAGGTCAGCTGCCCTTAGACTCTCTTGTAGTCTCCAACGCACGTAAGAGAGCTAACTCACATGCCACAGGAGACACCCCATCTTCTGACGAGGAGTCCAAGCTTATTGATGCCTCTGGCAAAACAGTGGCTTCACAGGCAGCAAACAGCTGGCGCATTGCCAACGCCCAGGCGCTGCTAGCTCGTTATGACAGGGCTCATTATGATGAGCTAGAAAAAATCATGCAACATTTGCCTGATGAATATAAATCTAAGGCTAACGACCTTATTCAGGAAGATAAACTCATTACCAACACCTCCATTAGATGTGCACTAGATGCAGCAGACACAGCAGCTCGTGCAATCAACACCAGTGTACTATTACGCAGACACTCTTGGCTCAGAATTTCTGGATTTAAGCCGGAGGTGCAAACCTCCATACTTAACCAACCCTTTGACAAAGAGCATCTTTTCGGCCCAGCTGTTGATACCTTGCTGGAAAAGATGAAAAAAGACACTGAGGTCGCAAAGTCCATGGGGGGCTTTACAGTTACCTGCCAGTAGAGGTTCTTTTCGCCGCTCATTTTTCAGGGGTGGTTCAAAAACGGCGTCCACTGAGAATCCCTCCTCCTCTTACAAGGGCAACAACCAATCCGCCTCGTCCAGAGGTTAGTCTAGAGGAGGTTTTAGAGGAAACAATGGTAGGGGAAGAAGTAGAGGTAATTCCACATGCACTTCCCCCGCAAACAAACAGTGACTTCCTTCCGCTATCCCCCGATCATTCCTCTCCTGTCGGGGGACGTCTCTCCCAATTCCTACGTGTCTGGAATTCAATCACCTCAGACAAGTAGGTGCTACAAATTATCCAATATGGTTACTGCCTGGAACTTACAAGCACTCCCCAAATATTCTTCCAAGAGCACATGCAATGTCACCAGAACATCTCACCCTCTTAAAGCAAGAGGTCCTATCTCTCTTGGAAAAACATGCTATAGAGCCAGTCCCATTAACATATCAAGGGACCGGGGTATACTCCCTGTTTTTCTTAATTCCCAAAAGGACGGCTCTCTCAGGCCTATACTAGACCTCAGACAGCTAAATCTGTACATACAGTCGGATCACTTTCACATGGTCACACTCCAACAGGTGCTCCCACTACTTCAGCAAGGCGACTTTCTGTCCACTCTGGACTTAAAGGACGCCTATTTCCATATTCCCATTCACCCTGCTCACAGAAAATATCTCAGGTTTGTGGTGGACGGACAACATTATCAGTTCAAAGTCCTCCCATTCGGAGTAACTACAGCACCCAGGGTTTTCACCAACTGCCTGGCAATAGTCGCAGCTCATCTAAGAAGACCGCACATTCATGTCTTCCCTTACCTAGACGACTGGCTGCTAAAGGCCAGATCACAACAAAGCTGCCTACACCACACTTGAAAGACAGTCCAACTGCTTCACGACTTGGGGTTCACTGTAAACCTCACCAAGTCTCACCTCCAACCATCCAACACACAAGTGTATCTAGGAGCTACAATAGACACTCGCAAAGCTCTAGCGTATCCCAACCCAGTCAGGATCCGCAACATGCAAGCTCTAATATCACAGTTTCAGTCTCAACACTCATTACCAGCCCGAGTGTTCATGCAATTGATCGGAATGATGGCTTCTTGCATTTTAATCGTTCCCTATGCAAGACTTCAAATGCGTCCTCTACAGGAATGCTTTGCACGTCAATGGAACCAGGCTCAAGGTCAGCTATCAGATCTGGTGTTGGTAGATGGCCGTACTCATCGCTCTCTGCAGTGGTGGAACATACAAAACCTTTCCAAGGGGCGGCCATTCATCGACCCGGTTCCACAGATAGTGCTAACGGCAGACGCGTCGCTCTCTGGTTGGGGAGCTCATCTGGAAAAACATACCATTCAGGGCATGTGGACTCTGCAACAAAAACAACTCCACATAAACCATCTAGAATTGCTAGCAATTTTTCTAGCATTGAAAGCCTTTCAACTTCATCTAATAGGCAAAGCTGTCCTGGTTCGCACAGACAACATGACAGCGATGTACAACATACAAAAGCAAGGGGGGACGCACTCTCTCCAGCTCTCACAGTTAGCCCAGAGCATCCGGAGATGGGCTATACCTCAAAAAATATATCTCCTTGCAGAACATCTTCCAGGAGTAAACAACCAAATTGCAGACCTGCTCAGTCATCAACGACAGCAGATCCACGAATGGGAACGCCACCCTCAAGTTCTCCTCCCATTCTTGCAAATGTGGGGCTTCCCAGAGATAGATCTGTTCGCCACCCACCTAAACGCAAAATGCCCAAACTTCGCGTCCAGGCATCCACACCCATTGTCCAAAGGCAATGCACTATGGATGAATTGGTCAGGGATATTTGCTTACGCTTTTCCACCTCTCCCACACATTCCGTTAGTGGTTCAGAAACTCAAACAGCACTCCCTGACGCTTATCCTAGTTGCTCCCACATGGGCCCGACAACCCTGGTTCACAACTCAGTTGGAGCTTTCAGTAGTTCCCCACCAAAAACTACACCTTTCCTCCAGGTTTCTTACTCAGAACCATGGAGAGATAAGACATCCAGATCCCAATCAGCTCAACCTTGCGATCTGGCACCTGAAATCCTAGAGTTTGGCTACCTTAATCTTCCGCCCGACTGTATGAATGTTATCAAAGAGGCTAGACGCCCTACCACAAGAGCATGCTTCGCAGCAAAGTGGAAGAGGTTTGTCGTTTAATGTAACAACAACCAGATCAATCCACTAGATGCTTCAATGCAAGACATCATTTGCTATCTATTGCACCTACAAGGTTCCAATTTAGCGTACACATCCATACGCTTACATCTCGCTGCAATAGCTGCATATCTGCAAAATAGACAGAACTTGTCTCTTTTTAGAGTGCCTGATATTAAAGCTTTTATGGAAGGATTTAAAAGACTCATTCCCCCCAGACTTCCACCTTCTCCAGTGTGGAATCTCAACATAGTCCTTACAAGACTCATGGGTCCTCCCTTTGAGCCATTGCACAAATGTGAAATACAATTTCTCACCTGGAAGGTAGCCTTCCTTAAAGCCATCACTTCTCTAAGAAGAGTCTGTTCGCTTCAGGCACTAACCATAGAGGAACCATTTTTACAAATACACCAAAACAAAGTGGTTCTTAGGTCTAACCCCACATTTTTACCTAAAGTAATCTCTGCCTTTCATATCAACCAATCTGTTGAGTTGCCTGTGTTCTTCCCTCAACCAGATTCAGTGGCAGAATGTGCCCTTCACACATTAGATGTCAAAAGAGCATTACTATGCTACATAGAAAGAACAAAACCTTTTAGGAAAACCAAACAACTTTTTGTTGCTTTTGCTCCACCACATAAAGGTAATCCCATATCAAAATCAGGCATTGCAAGGTGGATAGTTAAGTGCATTCAAATATGCTACATTAAAGCTAAATGCACATTAACAATTCCCCCTAGAGCACACACTACACGCAAACTAGGGGCTTCTATGGCATTCTTAGGAAACATACCCATAGATGACATCTGCAAAGCTGCAACATGGTCTACACCACACACATTCACAAAACACTATTGTGTTGATGTGTTAGCAAGATGACAAGCTAGTGTGGGACAGGCAGTTTTATGAACACTATTTCAGACCACTGCAACAGCTACAGGTTAGCCACCGCTTCAGAAATAACTGCTTTATAGTCTATGCTAAAGCATATGATCTACAGCTCATATGCCTCGAACTGAAAATGCTACTTACCCAGTATACATCTGTTCTTGGCATATAGAGCTGTAGAGTCATATGCGCCCACCCCCCTCCCCGGGTACCTTTACCTGTTGCAGTGATATCTTACTTGGATACAATTTACATGGACATCTATCTTTACTACTTTACTAACTCCATCATCACCCTTTATGGCAAAAGGATGGAGTCGATGCCCATGCGCACGATCACCGAAAGGAGGAGACACCTACCTCGTGACTACAAGACTTCTTCAAACAAAAACAAAGTGCAAACATCCGGGCCCAACACCAGATGGCGATCTATGCTAAAGCAGATGACTCTACAGCTCTATATGCCAAGAATAGATGCATACTGGGTAAGTAGCATTTTCCTTTCCTTCTGGTGGATACTCTACTATAAATGGCAGAGTCCTCACCACTCTCCCACCTCCTTGTTATGTGGAGCAGCCTTTTTTTTTTTTTTAACTTTTAGGAAGGTGGCAAGTTAATACTCAGCACACTGTTAGCTATTGTATGCGATCTGCATATCTGAAAGAAACAGTTAGTTATAGATTCTTTACCTTAGAACTACCCCCAGGCATCAGACTGGATCCGGAAAGTTTTTTGTCAGCAATACCCCTGCGCGTCGGAAGGTGGCGTCGGTCGATTCCGCGTTCGTCGTTGGCGTCGTGGTCACCGGGATGACGTCCCGGTAGCTACATACACGCCGCCCTCGCACGCTGACGTCGGTTCTTTCGTTTTCCGTGCCAGCAAGCGCAGATCAGGAGAGAGCGGTACCCCCAGTCACTTTTTGACTGACTTTTTCTTGACTTTTGTCGACATTGTTTTTTTAGTCCATCGACTCCTGGTGCATGAGGGATACCCGGCTTCAAGGCTCGCGGTTCCTGTAGCTGACTGATGTCGGTGACGGATCCGCACCGCGTGTGCCTCTTTTGCCTGGAGCGTGACCACGACCCCAAGCCGTGCTCCGACTGCCGGACCATGAATCCGAAGTCTTTGCGGGAGCAGTCCCGAAAGCTTCTCGAGGTCCGGCTGTCGGCTCTGCGCCGTTCGAGGTCCCGGTCGCGTAGGTGGTCAAGGGACCCGTCGCGGAGCCATCATCACTCTTCATCCAAGTCTTCGCACTCTGGGTCAGTTAAGTCGAAGCACAAGAAAAAGTCGAAGAAGCATCGTCGCTCTTCGACTTCTCTCCGTCCGTCGGCCGACGCAACGAGGGATGTGGGTGGTGCCCCTCCCGCGGCTCCGCGTGCCGAGCCTGAAGGGCCTACTCCGGGCTTCCCTCCCTTCCCGGGACCCAGAGCAACGCCTGCCCAGCTTAGTCAATTTTACGAAGCAATGCATGCCATCTTTGGGCAGCCAGACTCTGCCGGCGCGCCTTCGGGCCCCACGGATTCGGCTGGGGGCCCTGGGCTTTCGACGCCGGCGGCTCCGGCCTCGGCACCTCAGGGTCCCCTTGGATCCAGATCTGGATCGGCGCCGGTCGACCTTGTTACATCTCCCCCGGCGCCGATTCCACCGGCACCACGTCCCCAACCGGCGTCGGCTGTGTCCCCAGCCGGCCTCCACCTATCCGGCACCGACGGGTACTTTTGTGCCCCTGTTCTACCCTGGCTCTTTGAGACCAGATTGGCAGCCAGAGCAGAGTGAGGAGGGCTGGGAGGGGTCTGGAGACCCTTTAACCGACCAGTTAGGTTATGAACCGGACTGGAGAGAGGAACTGGGGGAAGCCAGTGGTTTGGATACCTCACCAGACCTTGGCATGTTGTCGTCTCCTACTGTGGCTACGGAGGAGGGAGCTTCGTACGCAGTGGTGTTGCGTAGGGCGGCCTAGGCTTTCGGCCTCGAGCTACCTACGGTGGCAGTCAGGACTAACCTCCTGACAGAGGTGTTTCAACCGGCAGCGAGCTCTTCGGAGCCCCTGCTGCCGTTTAATGAAGCCCTGACAGACATCCTTTTGGGCACCTGGTCAAGGCCCAACACAGGGGCTCCTGTGGACAGGATGATTGCCCGACGCCACCGGGCGGCCCCGGGCGACCCCACTTTCCTCTCCCAACACCCCACCCCTGAGAGCTTGGTGGTCCAAGCCTCCACCTCCAAGGGCGCATTCCCTACCGCTCCACCCGATAGGGAATCCAAAAAGCTGCACCATCTTGGGAAGAAGATATTTTCTTCCTCCCGCTTGGGACTGGGGCCGGTAAACACTGCATGTCTGTTGGGCCGTTACACCCACTCCGTGTGGGACACGGTTGCGCAAGTGCTGCCTCAGAAAGTGGCAAGTTAATACTCTGCACACTGTTAGCTATTGTATGCGATCTGCATATTAGAGCGTGGAAAATATCATTTAAGAAACTGACATCACTGCAGAGGGTTTGCATTTACATGCGGCGCTGCTCTGTCACTTCAAGGGAAGCAGCGTGGAGCCACGCGACACCACTTAGCAGCACGCAGGAGCATTGCTGTTGGAAAAGTTTTCCAGATACAGTCTGGTACCTGGGGAGTATTGTAAGATAAGGAATCTGTGGTTAGAGTATCCACCGAAGGTAAGTAACTTCTATTGTTCCCATATTTTTCATGAAGTCCATTCAGATAAGTTTATATATTTCTACAATTGTGGTCCCAGAATGTGTTATTCATGGCGAATGTATCTTGAGTCAGTAAAACCACCAGCATAAACCTTCCTAGTTTTGATAAACTGAGCATATTAATAATAATGAAAGTATTTTTCTCTCCAGCTTAACATTTATATTTCATTTTGAAGTTTACTCATTTGACTTTCAGTTTATATTGTATGGCAGGGGGATCAGGACGACCCACTCTTGTTTGACTCCTTTCAATGCTTAAACAGAAGAAAGCAAGTATCCACTTTAGCAAACTCCGCTCTATTCTTTATGGAGCCTTGACTGATCAGTCCTTCCTTTTCTTTTTGCAATTTACAAGTTTGTGGACATAACAGTGCGATGGAGTTGAACCTGTGTCTACAAACCCACTCCGTTCTGTACTAGTACTTAATCCCATTCAATTATTCAGTTTGTAATGTCTGGCTGTACCACGAAGTTACAAAACAAATTCAATTCAAGGTCTCAGGTTAATAGTTACATATCTGATAGAGACATCTAGCCGCAGATTCCTTAACTTAGAATATCCCCAGGCGTCAGACTGGATCTGGAAAATTTTGCGCAGCAGTACCTCTGCGCGCCAGGGGGCGGCGCCGCCTGGCTCCGCCCTGACGTCGTCCCCGGACATGACGTCAGTGGAGCCATATAGGACCCTCCCGGCGCGCTGACGTCAGTTTCCTTCTTTTCCGCGTTCCAACGCGGATCCGGGATTCAGTTGTTCCTCTGGCCTGTTTTTCTTCAGGCCCTCTTTCGACGTCCTTTGGTGTCAAGGAACAGTGTGCGATGCCTTCGGGCTTTAAATTGTGCAAGACTTGTTTGCGCCAGATGTCGGCGTCAGACCCGCACGCCATTTGCATGTGGTGCCTTGGGTCGCACCACGACTCCGTGGAGTGTGCCGCCTGCCGGAAGATGCGCCCAAAGTCCCTACGGGAGCGCCGGATGAAGCTCTTGGCCGCCCGGATATCCCGCACGGCGTCTCCTTGACGTTCTCCGGTTGGTTCTTCTCTCCGCGTCCGCTCCCGGAGTCGCTCCCGCGAACGTCGCTCGTCTACAGGTAAGTCAAAGCACAAGTCACGGAAGTCGAAGTCCTCGCTTCCACGTGACGATGGGGGCCATGGTTCCCGTTCCCTCACGGAGCCGTGCCCCCCGGAGTCGACCTCCATTTACCCGCCCTTTCCGGGTACTGATGCGACTCGGCCCCAGATGGAAGCCTACTACCAGGTTCTGCACTCCATCTTCTGGTCACCTCCTCTCCCTGGCCCGCCTTCGGGTCCCACAGTGGAGGTAGGCATTCAGGTCCCAACCCCGATGGGCATTCCAGCCCCACGCCGTGCCATTCTGCCTTGTCTCCGCATAGCCCCTGGTGGCTCCCTGCATCGGCATCAGCGGCGCCATAGCTGTCGCCTCCTGGTCCTCAGGCTCTTTCTCCGCACCTCTCGGTGGTGGGGACGTCGCTGCCGGCTCGGCCAGCCGGGTCGCCCCTCGTGGAGGTCGACGTCGGTTCGACACCATTTCGACGTCGGAGCGGCGTCGTTTGACGCCGGAGCGGTCGCCGGCGCCTGTTGGTTCTCCGCTTCCGGAGGACACAGACCCGGTGTGCCCGGACTTGTCTCCACGCCGGTTGGCTCCAATGCCATGGGGGCAGTGGCCCCTTGTTCCTCCTGCTGTGGGACGTGTCAGCTTGCAACCGTCCCCTACATATGGGCTATTGTCGCCCCCCAGGACGCCCAGTGAAGCTGGTGCTTTGTTTTTAAGGGGTGTTCGCAGGGCTGCAGCTGTTTTACACTTGCACCCTCCTTCTGTCTCCTTGTCCTCCGATCCGTTATTGGATCTCCTCCACCAGGGTGCGGTGGATATTGAGCCCTTGCTGCCTTTTAGCGGCTTGTTATTCGACGCCCTTCTCGGGACGTGGGCACGGCCCTCTTCAGGAGATGCTGTTGACTGTGCCATTTCGCATAGGCATCGTCTGGTCCCTGGGAGCCCAGCCTGTTTGTCCCTTCAGCCTAGGGCTCACGGCCTCGTAGTGCAGGTGTCTTTCGCCACGCAGCCTTCCTCTCCACCTCTGTTGCAGCCTCCTACTAGGGAGTCTCGTTGGTTGGAGACATGTGGACGCGGCATTTTTGCGTCCGCTAGTTCAGCCTTACGTGCTCTGAACACGGCTTGCGTCTTTGCCCGGGCTTCTTGTACCCTTTGGGACTCTGTGGAGTGTCTTTTGCCTACCCTCCCTGAGTGTACTCGGGCTGACATAGCTCATCTCCTTCATAAAGGCCGAGAGATGGCGCGCTTTACCATTCGGTCCGCCGTTGACTCTACCGATTCGGTGGGTCGGGCAATGGCGAGGTCCGTTGCTTTGCGCCGCCATGCTTGACTGCGCGACGGGGGTTTCCCCGACAATGTCCGTGACAGTCTCCGGAATTTGCCATTTGATGGTGTGTCCCTGTTTGACGCACATGCGGACTCTGCGGTTCACTGCCTTCTGTCTACCCTTCCGTAGTTTTTGTTCCGGTTGCGGTCCTTGTCCTCACCCTCTGCTCTGTTGTCTTTGCTTCATGTTGGCCCTGGGTTCATGCTGTAATACCTGAACGGCGTGGGCGGCTTCTCGCCGTATTTTCTTTCTTTCATGCAGCAGGTCAGCTGCTTATCTTTCTGAGTCACTATACCCTAGTGGTTCAGGTTGCACACCCTTACTCCAACGGTTATGTATTCCGAACCTGTGGTTTCTGAGTTGCAATTTTACTTCCTCTGTCTGTGCGCTTATGCTCCAGAGGTGCCCCTTGTTGGGGTTGATACTTACCCTATGTGGGGTATTTGTTAGCTATTGTATAGCTGCCTTCTTCCCACAGTAGTCTTTGTACGCTTCTGTGTGGTCCTTTTCACTAGGTTGTCCTGCGTCTGTGCCTGTACGTTTTAAACACTGCTGCTGCGGGCCCTTCCGGGACCTTCTTGCGGTCCATTTGTTGGGCTCTCTCATGGTGTCGGCTGCTGGTCTGTGGTACTCCACTGCATCTTACCGATCCATTTCTTCAGGCCGGGAGGGCTTTCAGGTCCCTCCCGTCTCCTCCTCCTGGTTCTTTCGCTGCGGCCGTTCCATCTGTGGACGGCCTACCAGAGGGCCCGGTCGCTGTCCCCGAGCACGCACAGTTAGCTCAGCACTATCCTTCTGTGCTCTATAAGCGTACGATACCTGCTCCCTAGTAGGCTCGCTGTCCCGGGCTGGTGCGTTTTTTCCGGCAACTTTACGTTGCCTAGTTCTACTCTGCTATATCCATACTGCGTAGTCCTTTCATGGTTGGACTTCGCTCTCCATGGTGGCGTTCTGGCCGCAGACGTTGATGCTGTTCATTGTCTTGTGCCTTGCTTTTTTCGCCACTTCCCCTGCCAGAGCTTCCATTTCCCTGTTGCATTCCGCGCAGGTGTTGTCGTGCTTTCCTTTGGGCTGTGGTTGCTGCTCTCAGCGGGAGTGTTCTCCTCAGAACATTGTTTGCCTGGTGGGCTATTGTGTGTATATCCACTCTTGTTCCTCCGCTACGTTTCGTACTGTCTCCTTCCAGTACTACTTGGCTTCCCTGTCTGTCTCGCGGTAGACAGTGGATCTTCCCTACCGCCTGTGGCTGTTGCGTCTGGCTCTGGGCATTGCTCTGTCCGGTGCCGCTGCTGCATGGCTATTGGGGCTATGGTGTTTTTTCTTTCTCACCGGTGTACTACACACACCCAGGCCTCCCGCAAGCATAGTCCTCCTTGCGGTGGCCGTGGTCTTGTCCCTCACTTTTCGTGAGCGCAAGTCTGCTACGTGTGTTAGTTTTGCCGGCTCTCTTTCACGCGATACACCCTGGTGATGCGTCTCTCGTGTCTCAGCTTTTGCTCGTGGCGCTTGATGGGGCCTTCTCCTTTCCATGGTGTGGTTCTGGCGGTACATACAGTTTCTCTTGTGTACTTCTGTTCCCCACGTGCGTGGCACTGGTTGTTGCCATTCTTCTCTGCCATTCTGCCTTTTCCTGCCCGCCCTTTCACATGACCGGTGCATGGGCGATGGTGCATTGGCAGGTGTTGTGTTTCCTGTAACACTGACTCATCTTGGGCGCCGTCAGCATCCTTCCGCTGCTGTTCCCACTTCCACAGTGCTTCTTTCCCTGTCATGCATGTCCGTCCTGCCTGCTCGGACTCGGTACGTTCTTGTACCCTAGTTAGGCCTTTCTCTTTTGACGGTCCTTCGGATCCTGTGGATCCCTCACATCCTGCATTTGGTTCCTCTCCGTTTACAGCAGGTATCCACTCTCATTCCGCACTGCCCTTCTGGTTCTGTGCTCATTTTCTCTACTGTTTAACCAACAGGGATTTTCTGCAGCCCTCTGCAGCTTTTGATGCCTTTGCCTCTCGTTGTTGGCCACTCCCTACGGAGTATCCTGGTCCGGTGTTGGCCACTCTGGCAGTGCTGCCCCCACTGTGTTTAGTCAGCTGGTTGACACTTCTGTTCCCTTGGGAACTTAGTGGGGTTCTGTCGCAGACCCGCCTCCTATAGGGTATGGCTTTGATATCTATTCTGAGTTAAGGAATCTGCGGCTAGATGTCTATCAGATGTACGAGTTACTTACCTTCGGTAACGATGTATCTGGTAGAGACGTTGTCTAGCCGCAGATTCCTTAACGCAGATTCCTTAACGCCCACCCATCCTCCCCGATCTGCGAGGACCTTTTCAGGTGGGGTTTTCGGCTTTCGCCTCCTTTGGGGTGGCTTGTCCTTCTACGGGGCGGTGTCTATCGCCTCCCTCCCCGTCAGGCTTATTCCTTTGATTTACTTGTTCTGCTCCCCCCAATCTCATGCTGGGGCGGTGGGTTCAGATGTCCTTCTGCGTTTTTCCACATCGGTTTCCTCCAGTATGGGGCCTACTGGTGTTCTCTACCCTCCCACCCACCTTCTCCGTTGACACTCCTACACTCAATTAGTTTTGAGGTCTTTCTGGCCTGTTCCTCAGTCCGATGGTTCTATCACGGGGGACAGAGTCTCCCTATTTCTTCTTTCTTTTCTTTAATCCTATGGTTTGAAGCTTTTTGCCTGTCGCTCTCGGCTCGTTTTATTGCCGTCATGCCTCAGGAGAGGGCATTCTCTCGCTTTTGCGGGGTTGCTTCTCAGTATACTGTTCTGCTCCTTTCATTCACTTCATCTGCTGCAGACTTTGTCGTCTGCCTCGGTCTTCCTTTTATAGGTCCATTTCCCTCAGGGGTGACATTCACTTCGCTGTTGTGAAATGGCTTCTCAGAGTATGGCTCTGCCCTTTCCTTTTCAACACCTTTCCGTCGACAGTGCTTCTCACTGCCGTTCATGGTGCTTTCTCACCCTTTGGTTCTTTCTCTCTCACCAATTTTCTTTTTTATTCGCACACAGTTCCCATATTCTCACAGTTTTGCTGGGGGCTCCGTGTTGTGGCGCGGAAAAGTTCCTCCGAAGAAAACTGACGTCAGCGTGCCGGGAGGGTCCTATATGGCTCCACTGACGTCATGTCCGGGGACTACGTCAGGGCGGAGCCAGGCGGCGCCGCCCCCTGGCGCGCAGAGGTACTGCTGCGCAAAATTTTCCGGATCCAGTCTGACGCCTGGGGATATTCTAAGTTAAGGAATCTGCGGCTAGACAACATCTCTACCAGATACATCGTTACCGAAGGTAAGTAACTCATACTTTAGGTATGTTTTGCAAGTTCGTATTTTGAACACATTTTAAATAGTCAATCTAGTAGCTCCTAATGCACAACATTGTGTATTCTGTTTTTACACAGGTGTCCTTTACAGGAAAACAAGGTGAAATGAGGGAAATGCAGCAGCTGTCAGGAGGACAGAAGTCATTAGTGGCCCTTGCACTAATTTTCGCCATCCAGAAGTGCGACCCTGCCCCTTTCTACTTATTTGATGAAATTGACCAGGCTCTGGATGCCCAGCATAGAAAAGCTGTCTCCGGTATTTTCCTTTCTATTTGCACCATTCAAACAAAATACTTTTGTTGCTGGGAGTGTAAATCAACTATACTAAAGGAGCCTGCTTGTATTATGTCTTTTTTTAATATTCAAGGTTAGTTCAACTGAATAATTTTTTGATCTTGAGTAGTTTGTTGAATCACTACTGTTGTGTTTATTGCAGATATGATCCTTGAACTAGCAGGACATGCCCAGTTTATTACAACAACTTTCCGACCGGAGCTGCTAGAATCAGCTGACAAGTTCTATGGTGTGAAATTCAGAAATAAGGTAAGTTTCACGTGCTCATATATAAAATGTAATTTGCAATAGTAAACTAAAATACTTTCCTTTTCATGCTGCCTGTGTTTAAATGTCAGCATCATCTCCTGATTTTCTCATGAAACTTGGATCCTGTCCTCTAGGAGTTTGTTGACTGCCAGCTATGAATCTGGTTTTGGTACATGCATGCATGTTTTCAGCCGAACATCTGGTGAAATGCAAGCATGCACATCTAAATAAAGTACCTCCACTGAAAAACTAACAAACATGTTTCTATTTAAATTATACCACCACGGGCAGATATGGGTTGAAAAAAGTTTTCATAATTTGGGCACCAAAGATGTATTGATTGTGCAAGCATCGATAAAAGTGCCCCTTATATCACCTTCTAAGTACTATTGAATGTATGGTCTTCACAGTCCCGTTGATTTTCTACACAAGTCAGTTGTTGTAACAGTTTTCATTGTTTGTGAATTCTGTCAATAACACTTCCCATAGCTTCAGGATATAAGTTGTACCAGTCCTGCCAGTAGAGCATGTCTGACGATTGCTTACTTCTTGGGGTGCTTGGCAGGGGCATAGATCAAAGACCTATATCTCACTGTCATGCACAGATTCAGAATAGGATGGGAAAGGGACATGATTTTGAAACCTAACCATTCACCTACGATGAGGCGTTAAGGTTTTAGGTCCATGCTTGTTAAACCCATGAACTAGACACATAGTTTGAACTCCTCACTGGTGGTTCCTCTTTTGGGGTATTCTCTCCCTTTTCATTGAAAGGAAAATTGTGGGCATAGCACTAGATTGATAATCTATAATCTCTATCCTCACAACTGTCCATCTGTGACTCATTACCAACCCTGTTCTTAATCTTTGTTCTTGTCTCGCTTAAGAGGCCTCTGTAATTCTCCTAAACTCCTCTTTCCTGCCGACCAATTGGATGTTACCCTCGGTTTGGAAAGGAACAGTTCTGCAATTTTTAACTGTCACAAGCATAGGTGCATGCTTATCACTGGTTGCACCCAGGCTTTGCCACTAATGGGGCCATCACTTTTCCTGCTGGAGGTTGGACATCTATGCATACTGTGTGTGACTTGCCGTTTTGTCAGTCAAATTTCTCAGTACATTGGTGCTTTTTTGGAAACATAGTTCTGGTCCTTCCTTCTGCTCTATCTTTGCCTATGCTCGAGGGATGTGAATCCTGTTGGAATTATTTTACTGACTGTGCCTCCAATGTTAACTGTTTTCCCCAAAAGGACTATGTCAAATGTCAGACATGTTACCAGTAAATTCACATATGTTGGGTGATTATTTTTCAGGCAAAACCATTAAAAACTAGATACTTTGGCAGTGTGCTTTTTGTGGATTTTTTGATGGGTATTTCTTTTCGGCAGATCCATCACCATATAAATATCCTCCAGGTGCCAGACTGGATTCAGAAACTTTATTTCCAGCAGCAGTTCTCCAGTGCCGCCAAGTGTGCTTGTAGTTTCATCCACTTCTCCTCATGACCGGATGTGATTACATAGGAGCATGCAAGGCACTGGTGCATTGGCATCAGTTCCTGATTTTTTATGGCTCATCAACCTTCTATCGGTGCTTCAGTGACAAACGTTCTCAGCTTTCGACAGCAACTAGCTCAGATGTCTCCTAAGATTTTGGGTTTAAAACACTATTGCAGATGCTCCGAAATGTCCCTGCCGAACTCATAAGACATCTGCATGTTGGATCTAAGGCTGCTGCTCTACTTCATTGATTGTTCTGAAGGGCATCAGAGAGTAGGAGGCCAGGCTGTTTTTGGACAAGGGCTGCAAGAATACACCAAGGCTGGCGTCCTCTCTCAGGTAAGTCTCCTTGCAGATAACGATCTTCCAAGAGGTCTTTTAATAAAAAAGCATAAGAAACACCATAGGAAGAAGTCCCTTTCTCCTCGATGAAACAGTCCCCAACTGTTTGTAGCTCTTTGTTTCTCTGCATCATTTGAGGCTGACCCTGCACACGTTGAGGCATTGTGGCAGGCCATTCTACACATTGTCAGTATAGCCAGCTACACTCTGGGCCTCTCTCCAAAGGTGAGCTGCTCCTGCTGATTGGTGATTCCAGTGGCTCCCACCCCACAGATTTTAGCTTTGGCATCACTTCCGTGGATGCTATTGCCTTCCAAGATGCAGACCTCTGTGTGCACAGTTCCACCTAGGACGCAGTCACCTCCGTAACATCAGAGCCAATTTCAGCACCACTTCCACCTTCAAAGTCAGCTGCTTATATCCAAGTAACAAAAGCAAAGGTCTATGCTTTCTTCGATGACAAACCTCTAGCAGAACACCTCCATATGGCCCAATGATTCACCTGAAAGGATGCAATTTTCGGATCATAATCTGATACTTTCACCATGCCTAATTAAGACCATTGCTGATGACTTTCAAGCTGACTACTTTTTTCCCTCTTACAATACAGATGCTGGCCTTTACCTCAACTGACGTTTTCTACCTCCAGAGGCAAGGTTTAACATTTTAACTGAAATCCTGCAACCCCCTATCTGCAGTCTCACAACCTAAGCTGTCATTTAATGAGGCACACTTGTAGCTTGCGTTGGCTTTCAGCAAGAAACAGTTCATAGGCCTGTCAGTCCACAAGCAAGTTGCATCAATGAGACATACCTGTGCCTTGGTATTCTCATCATATTCTTCTCTGTAAAGTATAGTGGTCCAGGCCTCTTCTGCTAAACTGAGCCCAACTCCTTTTACAATGTCCCCTTCCGATCAAAAGTCTAGGAAGCTGGTCTGAGGAAACAGACTTTTTGCAAGTTCATTCCCCAGTTTTGGCCCCATTTTGACTTCTAGGCACTGGTGTAATGGCTCTGAAATGCCCTAATCCCTACTGATCAGGACTCAGAGCATGTGCTCTGACTGTTAAAAAGGTACATGGTTAATTGGCTTATCCTCAAGTGGCATAACCTGACTTACTTGTAGGTCCCCAGTATCTGGGTACCTATGGCCTGTAAGTTAGGGTTTCTCGTGCACTAGTTGTGCCACCACGAGTGAGACAAGGCAAAACCATGACTCCCAGACTCCCATTGCTGGCTGGCAGATCTGTTTTGCACTGTTAACTTAATTTTGCTATTGCAAGCTATGGCAATGCCCAAGCCTTCCTCTGTAGTATTTGTAATTCAAACCTAAAGCAGGCCTACTGAGCCCTAAAGCCAGGGTGCACTATATTAGAAGGTTGGACCTGGAGTTTCATGTTTGTAATGTCCTAACAGTAAAAAACACCATTGTCATTTATACTGTTAAAAGGCTAGTAACCCCCTTGGTGAGTGCAGAGTTACACACTGACATTTTAGCCCTGCTAACTTTTGAATGGGACCACTAAAGCTGCTAGTTCAAGGTATCAAAAAAATCAGTGCATTAAATCAGATTTAATGATTAAATCGAATGAAATGACACTGTTGGACAAAGTGCAACTTTAATAAGTTGCCACATTTTGTTGCCTAAGGATTCTAGTACCGTTTACGGTTGTACACAAAGATCTGAAAGAGACACGTTAGTGACAGATTCCTTACCTTAGAATATCCCCAGGCGTCAGGCTGGATCCGGAAAGTTTTTTGCGTAGCAGTACCCTTGCGCGTCGGTAGGCGTCGTCGTGCGGCTCCGCGTCAGTCGTCGGCGTCGTGGTCGCCGGGATGACGTCGCGGGCAGTACTTAGACGCCGCCCTTGCGCGCTGACGTCAGTTCTTCTTTTTCCGCGCCAGTAAGCGCAGATCCGGGAAGAGCAGTGGCCTAGTCACTTTTTGACTATCCTTTTTTGTGAATTTTTTCACTGTTTCTTCAACGAGTCTTCACGACTCCTAAGGTGTCGTAGGGATGCCCGGCTTTAAGCCCTGCGAGGCCTGTGATCGCATGATGTCGATCACGGACCCGCATCTCGAGTGTCTCTTCTGTCTCGGCCGAGAACACGACACGAAGTCGTGCCCTGACTGCCGGAAACTTCATCCGCAGGCTTTGCGGGAGCGGTCTCGAAAGCTGCTCGAGGTCCGGCAGTCGGCTCCGCGCCGCACCAAGCCCCGGTCCCGGGAGAGGTCGAGGAGCCGGTCGCGGAGTCCCCGCCGTTCGTCGGAATCCAAGTCTTCGCGCTCCTCCGGTAAGTCGAAGCACAAGAAGTCAAAGCGGCGTCATCGCTCTAAGACTTCGCCTCGCCGGTCTCGCGACTCGGCTGAGGCCCCAGTTGGCACCGTCCCCGCGGCCCCGGACATGCCTGTAGAGCCGCCCCCGAATTACCCGTTCTTTCCGGGGTCGGGGGCGACTCAGGCCAAAATACAGGAATTCCTGTCGGCCATGGCCCGCCTCTTCGGGCCTTCAGGTCCCTCCGGTGCGCCTTCGGGCCCCGCGGGCCCTGATGGGGTTGCCCCGGCGCCGCCGTCGACTCCGGTCCCGGCGCCGCCTGTCCCACCAGCCTTCATCCCGGCCTCGGCTCCGGCCCCGGCCTCGATCCCGGCTCCGGTGGTGCCGCAACCCACATCGGCGCCGGTTGACCTAACCACGCCGACGCCGATGTCCCCGGTGCCGTTCCTGACGCCGTCCGGGGCTCCGGACGGCGTCGTTCCCCGGTTCTCTCCGGCTCCGGACATGGAGCCGGACCGACGTCGCCCGACGCCGGTTCCGGTGCCGATGAGACCTTGGGTCCCAAATGTCCCTCCTCCTCCATATTTTGAACAAGAGGAGGACCAGGAGAGCTGGGAGGGGTCTGAGGACCCTCTCACACAACAGTGTGAGTTTGACCCGGACTGGGTTGAGGAACTTGGGGATGCCAGTGGTCTAGACACCTCCCCTGACACTGGCATGCTGTCTCCTCCCGTGGCTACGGAGGAGGGGGCTAATTTTGCAAGGTGTTGCGTAGAGCAGCTGGAGCCTTACATCTCCAGTTGCCTACTGTGGCCGTCAGGACTAACCTCCTGACTGAAGTGCTTCAGCTGGCGGCTTCCTCTTCGGAGACTGTGCTGCCGTTTAATGATGCACTCACTGACGTTCTTTTGGGTACCTGGTCCAAACCCACCACAGGGGCTCCTGTGGATAGGAATGTGGCCCGACGCCATCGCCCTGCTCCGGGCGACCCCCTGTTTCTCTCCCAACATCCCACCCCTGAGAGCTTGGTTGTCCAAGCCTCTGCCTCCCAAACCGCCTTCCCTACCGCCCCTCCGGATAGGGAATCCAAACGCCTGGACCAATTTGGGAAGAAGGCTTTTCTTCCTCCAGTGCTGGCTTGCGGTCCGTCAACACCGCTTGCCTTTTTGGGCCGATATACCCACTCCCTGTGGGATTCGGTGGCGGCTGTTTTGCCGCAGTGTTCTGAGGAGGTCCAGACACTGCTTACCCGCGCCATTGCGGAAGGGCGAGATGCGGCTAAATACACCATCCGTTGTGGCCTTGATACCGCCGACTCGCTGGGCAGATCAGAGGCCTCTGGTCTCCGGCGGAGTCCGGGCTCCACATCAACCTCCTGGAGCTTCGGGTGATCCGTCTTGCACTCAAGGCATTCCTTCCCTCTGTCCGGGGAAGAGTAGTGCAGGTGTTCACAGACAACACCACCGCCATGTGGTACTGCAACAAACAGGGCGGGGTGGGGTCGTGGACCCTATGTCAAGAGGCTCTGCGCCTCTGGACATGGCTGGAACATCAGGGCATATCTCTGGTGGTTCAACACCTGGCAGGTTCCCTGAACGCCAGGGCGGACGAGCTCAGCCGCAGGTGCATGATGGATCACGAATGGCGTCTTCACTCGGAGGTGGCGCAAGGACTCTTTCAACAGTGGGGAGAGCCCTGGTTAGATCTGTTCGCCACCGAAGAGAACGCGCAATGTCAGCAATTCTGCGCATTGGAATTTCCAAGGCGGCACTCGGTAGGCGACGCTTTTCGTCGCGAGTGGAGTTGCGGTCTTCTGTACGCCTTTCTGCCTATACCACTTCTGCCCAGAGTGCTGAAGAAGATCAGGCGCGACCAGGCCCAAGTCATTCTTGTGGCTCCGGATTGGGCACGAAGAGTCTGGTATTCCGAGCTGCTCAACATGGCCATCGATCCTCCGATCAGACTGCCTCTTCGGGAGGATCTTCTGTCGCAGCAGCAGGGGATGGTCCTCCACGTGAACCTGTCCAGTCTCCACCTCCTTGCGTGGAGATTGAGCGGCGGCAGTTGACTTCTTTCAACCTGCCTCCCGAAGTCTGTGACGTAATCTTGGCAGCCAGGCGTCCCTCCACTAAGACGGTGTACGCATGCCGGTGGAACAAATTTGTGGCATGGTGCACAGCAAAGGATGTGGATCCCCTTTCTGCCCCTTTTCTGAAGTACTCTTGTTCCTTCTCTCCTTGGCCCAGCAGGGCTCTGCTCTGGGCACTGTCAAGGGCAATCTGTCAGCCATCTCTGCTTTCCTTCGGCTGCCAGATCAGCCTTCTCTTTTCAAGTCCCCGGTAGTTAACCGTTTCTTAAAAGGCTTAACACATCTTTTTCCTCCAATCCCCTTCGTTATGCCTCAGTGGGACTTGAATCTTGTGCTAACTTATCTAATGTGCGCTCCCTTTGAGCCGCTTCATAGCTGTCCCTTACGGCTCTTAACTCTTAAGACTGCTTTCCTGGTAACCATCACTTCTGCTAGAAGGGTGAGCGAGCTCCAGGCCCTTTCTTCAAAGCCTCCTTTCTCATCTCCCCATCCGGATAAGGTGGTTCTCCGAACCCGTCCATCCTTTCTTCCTAAGGTGGTCACTGCCTTCCACATGGGGCAGATCATTACTTTGCCCACCTTCTTTCCGCCTCCGCATCCTTCGAAGGAGGAAGAGAGGCTCCACCGTCTGGACCCAAAACGTGCGCTCTTCTATCTGGATCGCACCAAACAGTGGATGATCAACTTTTTGTTGGCTACGTGGGCGCAAAGAAGGGTCGGCCGTACACAAACGCACCATTTCACGGTGCGTTGTGTTGTGTATTAAAGCCTGTTACTCTCTGGCTAAAAAAGAGCCTTCAGTAGGGCTATGCGCTCACTCCACCAGGGCGACGGCAGCCACTACTGCCTTGGGAAGAGGAGTTCCTCTAAATGACATCTGTCAGGCAGCTACGTGGGCATCACTGCACACGTTTACGAAACACTACTGTCTGGACAGTCCAGTCCGGAGAGACGGCTTCTTTGGCCGTTCTGTTCTCCAGGACTTTCTGGTGTGATTTTGGTTTGCAGACCCACCACTGGGGTTGGTGTTGCTGGGGTATCTATTCTAAGGTAAGGAATCTATAACTAACGTGTTTCTTTCAGATGAACAAGTTACTTACCATCGGTAACGATATATCTGTAAGAAACATTAGTTAGTTATAGATTCCTTACCGCCCCACCAATCCTCCCCGTTCTGCAAACTGATTTCTAGGGTTACGGTCATCCTTTCAGGGCCCTAGTTTTGTGCACCAATGGTCAGTGTCTTGCATGGCTCTGCGTTTCTGGCACGGAAAGTCGTGTACAGAACTGACGTCAGTGCGCGAGGGCGGCGGCTAAGTAGCTGCTGCGACGTCATCCCGGCGACCACGACGCCGACGACGGACGCGGAGTCGACCGACGCCACCTTCCGACGCGCAGAGGTACTGCTGACGGAAAAACTTTCCAGATCCATTCTGACGCCTGGGGGTAATTCTAAGGTAAGGAATCTATAACTAACTTGTTCATCAGGAAGTTCTTGCTGCGGGGAAGTAGGCAAAAATTACTTATCCACTTTTCCGACCACATGAAAAATTCTTTTACTGATCTGGCCAATTATGGTATGGCTGCTTCCAAGCAAATTTTGAAGTGTGGCCTGAATTCCGTAGACATGGTGGCTCGATCCCTGACCACGGCTATCAACTTATGCCACCATGCTTGCTTGCATGCATTCCACTGGCTTCTCTAGAGTGTCCTCATGGACAATCCAATCGATGATAATCAGTTATTCAGGGAGAGGACAGACTCCTCCCTTGAATGTTTAAAAAACCAATTACCCACGGCCTTCTCCAAGGGCCTGCCTTCTTCAAGGGCCTGTCTCCCTGCTGAAATAATTCCACCAGCAGTCCTGATAATTTCGACCTATTACGGAGCACTACAGTCCGCAACCTGTCCAGATGCCCCAACAAAAGTAGTTCTCTTTTTAGAATGGGGTGGATCTAAAGGATTCCAGCCAGAGCAGCAGCACACCATCATCTGCTGGATCTGCAGCTTCTGAACATCTTTGACACTCCCTCACCTCCTTTACACCAACCCCTTCGGATGGAGGAGAGGGTCTCCCATTTCTCCACCCGCTGTGAGAAAACTTTGAATCGCTGTGAGATCCAGCTCAAACGCAAGGATTATGCCCCGACAACCCCTCCTAGCTTCCTCTCGCCACTGCCCTTCTTTTGTCAGGGCTTATTCTCTGCCTAAGGCGCAGGTTGTTGGAGCCAAAGGTTATTGCATTTCTTAGCAAAGAGGTCATGGAAGTGGTACCTTAGAAGAAAGGCATCCATTGACTTCTTGGTTCCCAGGAAGGACAGAGGTCTGAGACCCATCCTGGATGTTTGCCTCTTGAATTTGGTCATCTGGCATGTTAAGTTCAACATGCTATCTTTGTGGGGAAGTTTTGCTGGTCCTCAGCTAGCTGGTGCCCCTGGACCTACATTCATATGCCAATCTTTCTAGGTCGCAGGCATTATCTGAGGTTCAGCATGGGGTTTTACCTTTATATGAGTGCTGCTGGGCCCAACCTGAATGATGCATTTCCTCCTTCTTAAATGATTGCATACATTTGAGATATTATTCTGATATTTTTGGCTCAGACATCAATCTCAGTTTTGCATGCCCTATACCTGATTACCTCATTCATCCTGTTGATGGCCTACCCCAAATTGCAAATGAGTGCCATCTGGCGATTCAAACAATGGCTCCAGTGTCATGCAAGTCTCAGCTTGGAGGCAGATCTACAAATCTGCCCTCCCAGATTGACACTGGTAGATGGATCCCTCCAGTGTCCCTCCACTCAGTTGCTGGGGCATCCCTGCTGTACTTCACAATTGTAGGCTACATAGTTATGAACACCTCATTCGGCTGGAGCACTCATCTGGAGGAGGTCAGTGCTGGGCATTTGGTCCATGTTGTAACAGCACCTACCCATTAATTTACTGGATCAGCAGGCAGTCTGTCTAGCCATGAAGGCCATACATAATAATAATAATACTGACATTTGTAGAGCGTGAACAGCTACCTCCTAAGAGGTGTCCCAGCGTTGTAGCAACAGGTGGCGTGCAAGAAAGCATGCGTTATACAGAGAGTCCAGGGGATTAGTCCTGACTAAAAAGCCAGGATCTGAAAGAGACACGTTAGTGACAGATTCCTTACCTTAGAATATCCCCAGGCGACAGGCTGGATCCAGAAAGTTTTGCGTAGCAGTACCCCTGCGCGTCGGTAGGCGGCGTCGTGCGGCTCCGCGTCCGTCGTCGGCGTCGTGATCGCCGGGATGACGTCGCGCCCAGTACTTAGACGCCGCCCATGCGCGCTGGCGTCAGTTCTTTCTTTTTCCACGCCAGTAAGCGCAGATCCGGATTGAGCAGTGCCACAGTCATTTTTTGACTGGATATTTTTGTGACTTTTTGTCAAAGTTTTTCGAGTCGTTTCGACTCCAAAGGTGTCAGTAGGGATGCCCGGCTTCAAGCCACGCGAGGTCTGTAATCGCATGATGTTGATTACGGATCCGCACCGTAACTGTCTCTTCTGCCTGGGGCGCGGCCACGATCCCCAGTCGTGCCCCGAGTGTCGGTCCCTCGCCCCAAAGGCTTTGCGAGAGCGGTCTCGAAAGCTCATCGAGGCCCGGCACTCGGCTCCGAGCCGCTAGAGGTCCCGGTCCCGTGAGAGGTCGAGGGGCCGGTCGCGGAGCCGTCGTCATTCATCTGAAAGAGACACGTTAGTGACAGATTCCTTACCTTAGAATATCGTCAGGCTGGATCCAGAAAGTTTTTGCGTAGCAGTACCCTTGCGCGTCGGTAGGCGGCGTCGTGCGGCTCCGCGTCCGTCGTCGGCGTCGTGATCGCCGGGATGACGTCGCGGGCAGTACTTAGACGCCGCCCCTGCGCGCTGACGTCAGTTCTAATTTTTCCGCGCCAGTAAGCGCAGGTCCGGGAAGAGCAGTGCCCTAGTCAATTTTTGACTAACTTTTTTGTGAATATTTTCATTGTTTCTTTTCGAGTCTTCATCGACTCCTAGGTGTCGTAGGGATGCCCGGCTTCAAGCCATGCGACGCCTGTGGTCGAATGATGTCGATCACAGACCCGCATCTGGAGTGTCTCTTCTGTCTCGGCCGAGACCACGACACGAAGTCGTGCCCTGACTGCCGGAAACTTCACCCGAAGGCTTTGCGAGAGCGGTCTCGAAAGCTACTCGAGGTCCGGCAGTCGGCTCCAAGTCTTCGCGCTCCTCGGGTAAGTCGAAGCACAAAAAGTCTAAGAAGCGTCATCGCTCTAAGACTTCGCCTCGCCGGTCTCACGACTCGGCTGAGGCCCCTGTCGGCACCGTCCCCGCGGCCCCGGACATGCCTATGGAGCCGCCCCCGCATTACCCGTCCTTTCCGGGTTCGGGGGCGACTCCGGCCGAAATACAGGAATTCCTGTCGGCCATGGCCCGCCTCTTCGGGCCTCAAGGTCCCTCCGGTGCGCCTTCGGGCCCCGCGGGCCCTGATGGGGTTCCTCCGGCGTCGGCGTCGACTCAGGTCCCGGCGCCGCCTGTCCCACCAGCCTTCATCCCGGCCTCGATCCCGGCTCCGGTGGTACCGCAAGCCCCATCGATGCCGGTTGACCTAACCACGCCTCCGCCGATGTCCCCGGTGCCGTTCCTGACCCGTCCGGGGCTCCGGACGGCGTCGGTCCCCGGCTCTCTCCGGCTCCGGACATGGAGCCGGACCGACGTCGCTCGACGCCGGCTCCGGCGCCGATGAGACCTTGGATTCCGAATGTCCCTCCTCCTCCATATTTTGAACCTGAGGAGGACCAAGAGAGCTGGGAGGGGTCCGAAGACCCTCTCACACAACAGTGTGAGTATGATCAGGACTGGGCTGAGGAACTTGGGGATGCCAGTGGTCTAGACCCCTCCCCTGACACTGGCATGCTGTCTCCTCCCGTGGCTACGGAGGAGGGGGCTAATTTTGCAACGGTGTTGCGTAGAGCAGCTGGGGCCTTACATCTCCAATTGCCTACTGTGGCTGTCAGGACTAATCTCCTGACGGAAGTGCTTCAGCCGGCAGCTTCCTCCTCGGAGACTGTGCTGCCGTTTAATGATGCACTCACTGACGTTCTTTTGGGTGCCTGGTCCAAACCCACCACAGGGGCTCCTGTGGATAGGAACGTGGCCCGACGCCATCGCCCTGCTCCGGGCGACCCCTTGTTTCTCGCCCAACATCCCACCCCCGAGAGCTTGGTTGTCCAAGCCTCTGCCTCCCAAACCGCCTTCCCTACCGCCCCTCTGGATAGGGAATCCAAACGCCTGGACCAATTTGGGAAGAAGGCTTTTTCTTCCTCCAGTGCTGGCTTGTGGTCCGTCAACACCGCTTGCCTTTTTGGCCGATATACCCACTCCCTGTGGGATTCGGTCGCAGTGTTCTGAGGAGGTCCAGACACTGCTTACCCGCGCCTGGCTGAGAACAACTGGTTTCTCGGGTGATGTCCAGAATACACTCATGGACATGCCCTTTGATGGAGTCTGTCTTTTTGGTTCAAAGGCAGACCATGCGCTGGAGCGTTTTAAGGACTCACGGGCTACTGCCAAGTCCCTGGGTCTTTCTGTTGTACGCCCTCCGCTAACCTCTGCTTTTCGCCCCTTTCGTGGCCACGGAAGGGGCGCCCAGTCACGTCAGCTGCCCAGCCACCGACCCGCACAGCAAGCGTCTTCGCGTGGCCGAGGACGTGGATACCGCTGTGGCGGTTTGGGCAACCAGCGTGCCGGTCAGGGCACTACCTCCAACACGTCCGCGGCCTCCAAGCCCTCCTAGTCCTTCCTTTCAGGTGCACAGCACGCCAGTAGGGGGCAGGGTCCGCCATCACCTTCACCACTGGCGTCCCATCACCTCGGACAGGTGGGTCTTGGACATTGTCCGAAGGGGCTACTCCCTCCCCTTCGAGACCACCCCCAGCCATGCCACCTCAATTCCACCGCATGTCAGGGGATCACTTGGTGCTTCTGCAGAAGGAAGTCACGGCCCTCTTGGCCAAGAGGGCCATCGAGCATGTTCCAACCCCAGAAGTAGGACGTGGTTGCTACTCCCACTACTTTCTGGTGCCCAAAAGGGACAAGGAGGACATGCGTCCTATCTTGGACCTCCGGAACGTCAATCGCTTCCTCCGGAAGGAGAAGTTCAAGATGCTCACCCTAGCTCAGGTCTTGACTGCCCTCGACCCTGGAGACTGGTTGGTAGTGTTGGACTTGCAGGACGCTTATTTTCACATCCTCGTCCTGCCGGCCCACCGGCGTTACCTGCGGTTCACGGTAGGCCTCGAGCATTTTCAGTTCACCGTGCTCCCTTTGGCCTTACAAGTGCCCCTCGGGTGTTCACGAAAGTGATGGCGGTGGTCGCAGCTCATCTGCGCCGGGCAGGGGTTCCAGTCTTCCCCTACCTCGACGACTGGCTGCTGAAGGCGGGCTCTTCCCAGGCAGTCGTCTCCCACCTCCAGACTACGGCCGAACTCCTGCACTCGCTGGGGTTCTCCATCAATGTGCCGAAGTCGCATCTGATTCCTTCTCCACAGCTCCTTTTCATCGGAGCAGTTCTGGACACGACGCAGTTTCGGGCCTATCCTCCCGAACGGCGAGTCCGGGATATTCAGGCTTTGATTCCGATCTTTCAGCCTTTATCCTGGGTTTCGGTACGGATGACTCTGAGGCTGCTGGGCCTCAGGGCCTCCTGCATCCTGCTGGTCAATCATGCCAGATGGCATATGCGGGCTCTGCAGTGGGACCTGAAGTTCCAGTGGGCGCAGCACCAGGGCAACCTGTCCGATCACGTCCAGATCTCGGAGGGGACTGCAAAACAGTTGCAGTGGTGGCTCTCGAACCGGCAATGGGTCATGGGCAGATCCCTCTCCCTTCCCCAGCCAGAGCACACAGTTGTGACGGATGCGTCCCTTCTGGGATGGGGCGGTCACATGGGAGAGGCGGAGGTCAGAGGCCTCTGGTCTCCGGCGGAGTCCCGGCTCCATATCAACCTTCTGGAGCTCCGGGCGATCCGACTTGCACTCAAGGCATTCCTTCCCTCTGTCAAAGGGAAGGTAGTGCAGGTGTTCACAGACAACACCACCGCCATGTGGTATTGCAACAAACAAGGCGGGGTGGGGTCGTGGACCATCTGTCAGGAGGCTCTGCGCCTCTGGACATGGCTGGAACATCAGGGCATGTTCCTGATGGTTCAACACCTGGCAGGGTCCCTCAACGCCAGGGCGGACGAACTCAGCCGCAGGTGCATGATGGATCACGAATGGCGTCTTCACTCGGAAGTGGCGCAAGGACTCTTTCTACAGTGGGGAGAGCCTTGGTTAGATCTATTCGCCACCGAAGAGAACGCCCAATGTCATCAGTTCTGCGCGTTGGAATTTCCAAGGCGGCACTCGCTCGGCGACGCTTTTCGTCGCGAGTGGAGTTGCGGTCTGTTGTACGCCTTTCCGCCTATACCACTTCTACCCAGAGTGTTGAAGAAGATTCGGCACGACCGGGCCCAAGTCATTCTTGTGGCTCCGGACTGGGCTCGAAGAAGTTTGGTATCCCGAGCTACTCGGTATGAGCGTAGATCCCCCGATCCGTCTGCCTCTTCGGGAGGATCTTCTGTCGCAGCAGCAGGGGACGGTCCTCCACCCGACCCTGTCCAGCCTCCACCTGCTTGCGTGGAGATTGAGCGGCGGCAGTTGATTCCTTTCGACTTGCCTCCCGAAGTTTGTGATGTGATTCTGGCAGCCAGGCGTCCCTCCACTAAGGTGGTATACGCCTGCAGGTGGAACAAGTTTGTGGCATGGTGCACAGCAAAGGCTGTGAATCCCCTTTCTGCCCCTCTTTCTGAGGTTCTTCTGTTCCTTCTTTCCCTGGCCCAACAGGGTTCTGCCCTGGGTACCATCAAGGGCTATCTTTGTGCCATCTCGGCCTTCCTCAGGCTTCCTGATCAGCCCTCCCTTTTCAAGTCCCCTGTTAACAGGTTTCTAAAAGGCATTACACACCTCTTCCCTCCTGTTCCGTTTGTGATGCCTCAGTGGGACTTGAACTTGGTTCTTACCTTTCTTATGTGCGCTCCCTTTGAGCCTCTACATAACTGTCCTCTTCGTCTTCTCACTCTGAAGACAGCCTTTCTGGTGGCCATAACCTCCGCTCGGCGGGTGAGTGAGCTCCAGGCTCTTTCATGCAAACCTCCCTTTCTGTCTGTCCATCCAGACTCGCGGGCTACGCCCAAGTCCTTGGGCCTCTCTGCCTCGCGCCCTCCGCAGCAGTCTGCTTTTCGCCCCTTTCGTGGCCACGGAAGGGGCGCCCAGTCACGTCCACTGCCCAGCCACCGGCCCGCGCAGCAAACGCCTTCGCGCGGCCGAGGACGTGGCTCCCGCCGAAGCGGGTCGGTTCACCAGCGAGCGGGTCAGGCCACCACCTCCGCCCCGTCCACGGCCTCCAAACCCTCCAAGTCCGTCCTTTCCAGTCCACAGCACGCCAGTGGGGGTCAGGGTCCGCCCATCACCTTTCCCACTGGCGCACCATCACATCGGATAGGTGGGTTTTGGACATTGTCCGAAGGGGCTACTCCCTCCCCTTCGAGACTACCCCTCCAGCCATGCCTCCTCAGCACCACCGCATGTCGGGGGACCATTTAGCACTTCTTCAACAGGAAGTTGCGGCCCTCTTGGCCAAGGGGGCCATCGAGCGCGTTCCGACCCCAGAAGTAGGGCGTGGTTGTTATTCCCACTACTTTCTGGTGCCCAAAAGGACAAGGAGGACATGCGTCCTAACTTGGACCTCCGGAACGCTCAATCGCTTCCTCCGGAAGGAGAAGTTCAAGATGCTCACCCTAGCTCAGGTCTTGACTGCTCTCGACCCTGGAGACTGGATGGTAGCGTTGGACTTGCAGGACGCATATTTTCACATCCTCGTCCTGCCGGCCCACCGGCGTTACCTGCGGTTCACGGTAGGCCTCGAGCACTTTCAGTTCACCGTGCTTCCCTTTGGCCTTGCCAGCGCCCCTCGGGTGTTCACGAAAGTGATGGCGGTGGTCGCAGCTCATCTGCGCCGGTCAGGGGTTCCAGTCTTCCCCTACCTCGACGACTGGTTGTTGAAGGCGGGCTCGTCACAGGCAGTCGTCTCCCGCCTCCAGACTACGGCCGGACTCCTGCACTCGCTGGGGTTCTCCATCAATGTGCCGAAGTCACACCTGGTTCCTTCTCCACAGCTCCTTTTCATCGGAGCGGTTCTGGACACAACGCAGTTTCGGGCCTATCCTCCCGAACGGCGAGTCCAGGATATTCAGGCTATGATTCCGATCTTTCAGCCTCTATCCTGGGTTTCGGTACGGATGACCCTGAGGCTGCTGGGCCTCATGGCCTCCTGCATCCTGCTGGTCGATCATGCCAGATGGCATATGCGGGCTCTGCAGTGGGACCTGAAGTTCCAGTGGGCGCAGCATCAGGGGAACCTGTCTGATTACGTCCAGATCTCGGAGGGGACTGCACAACAGTTGCAGTGGTGGCTCTCAAACCGGCAATGGGTCACGGGCAGATCCCTCTCCTTCCCCAGCCAGAGCACACAGTTGTGACGGATGCGTCCCTTCTGGGATGGGGCGGTCACATGGGAGAGGCGGAGATCAGAGGCCTCTGGTCTCCGGTGGAGTCCCGGCTCCATATCAACCTTCTGGAGCTTCGGGCGATCCGACTTGCACTGAAGGCATTCCTTCCCTCTGTCAAGGGGAAGGTAGTGCAGGTATTCACAGAAAACTCCACCGCCATGTGGTACTGCAACAAACAAGGCGGGGTGGGGTCGTGGACCTTATGTCAGGATGCTCTGCGTCTCTGGACATGGCTGGAACATCAGGGCATATTCCTGATGGTTCAACACCTGGCAGGTTCCCTGAACGCCAGGGCGGACAAACTCAGCCGCAGGTGCATGATGGATCACGAATGGCGTCTTCACTCGGAGGTGGCGCAAGGACTCTTTCTACAGTGTGGAGAGCCTTGGTTAGATCTATTCGCCACCGAAGAGAACGCGCAATGTCAGCAATTCTGCGCGTTGGAATTTCCAAGGTGGCATTCGCTCGTTGACGCTTTTCGTCGCGAGTGGAGTTGCGGTCTATTGTACGCCTTTCCGCCTATACCACTTCTACCCAGAGTGCTGAAGAAGATTCGGCGCGACCGGGCCCAAGTCATTCTTGTAGCTCCGGACTGGGCTCGAAGAGTTTGGTATCCCGAGCTACTCAGTATGAGCATCGTTCCCCCGATCCGTCTGCCTCTTCGGGAGGATCTTCTGTCGCAGCAGCAGGGGACGGTCCTCCACCCGAACCTGTCCAGCCTCCACCTGCTTGCGTGGAGATTGAGCGGCGGCAGTTGATTCCTTTCGACTTGCCTCCCGAAGTTTGTGATGTGATTCTGGCAGCCAGGCGTCCCTCCACTAAGGTGGTATACGCCTGCAGGTGGAACAAGTTTGTGGCATGGTGCACAGCAAAGGCTGTGAATCCCCTTTCTGCCCCTCTTTCTGAGGTTCTACTGTTCCTTCTTTCTCTGGCCCAACAGGGTTCTGCCCTGGGTACCATCAAGGGCTACCTTTGTGCAATCTCGTCCTTCCTCCGGCTTCCTGATCAGCCATCCCTTTTCAAGTCCCCTGTTGTTAACAGGTTTCTTAAAGGCATTACACACCTTTTCCCTCCTGTTCCGTTTGTGATGCCTCAGTGGGACTTGAACTTGGTTCTTACCTTTTTAATGTGCGCTCCCTTTGAGCCTCTCCATAACTGTCCTCTTCGTCTTCTCACTCGGAAGACAGCCTTTCTGGTGGCTATCACCTCCGCTCGGCGGGTGAGTGAGCTCCAGGCTCTTTCTTGCAAGCCCCCTTTCTGTCTGTCCATCCAGACAAGGTTGTTCTTCGGACGCGTCCGTCCTTCTTGCCAAAGGTGGTTACTGCCTTCCACATTGGGCAGACCATCACTTTGCCCACCTTCTTTCCGCCTCCGCATCCTTCCAGAGAGGAAGAGAGGCTCCACCGTCTGGACCCAAAACGTGCGATTTCCTTCTATCTGAACCGCACACAACAGTTCCGGGTGGACGACCAGCTCTTTGTTGGCTACGTGGGCGCCAAAAAGGTCGGGCGGTACACAGCGGACCATCTCCCGCTGGGTTGTCTTGTGTATCAAAGCCTGCTATTCTTTGGCTAAGAAGGAGCCCCCTGTTGGGCTACGTGCCCATTCCACCAGGGCGACAGCCGCCACCACGGCTTTGGGACGTGGTGTCCCATTGCAGGACATCTGTCAGGCCGCTACGTGGGCCTCGCTGCACACATTTACCAAGCATTACTGCCTTGACAGCCAAGTCCGGAGAGACGGCTTCTTTGGCCGTTCTGTTCTCCGAGACTTCCTCGTCTGATCTTTGTTCGCAGACCCACCACCGGGGTTTGTATTGCTGGGGTATCTATTCTAAGGTAAGGAATCTGTCACTAACGTGTCTCTTTCAGATGCACAAGTTACTAACGATAACGACAGTAAGAGACAGTAGTTAGTGACAGATTCCTTACCACCCCACCCATCCTCCCCGTTCTGCGAACTGATTTCTAGGGTTAAGGTCATCCCTTTCAGGGCCCTAGTTTTCAGACACCAGTGTCAGTTTCTTGCATGGCTCTGCGTTTCTGGCGCTGAAAGTCATGTACAGAACTGACGCCAGCGTGCATGGGCGGCGTCTTAAGTACTGGCCGCGACGTCATCCCGGCGATCACGACGCCGAACGCGGAGCTGCACGACGCCGCCTACCGATGCGCAGCAGTACTGCTGTGCAAAACTTTGCGGATCCAGCCTGACGCCTGGGGATATTCTAAGGTAAGGAATCTGTCACTAACTACTGTCTCTTACAGATATATCGTTACACAAGTTAGTAACTTGTGCTTTTGGTTGCTTTCCTAAATTGGGTTTCTGAGGTGATTTGGCGCAGGGCGTTCCAAAGCATGGCAGCACTGAGCGTAAAGGATCTGCCCCCTAGCCGTGCCTTCCTAACTCGTGGGGTGCATAGTAGGTTCTGAGAGCTAGACCTGAGTAATCGAGACTGGTTGTACGCACCTAGCCTCTGCTTCAGATAGCTGGGGCAAGATCCGTGGAATGCCCGAAAGGCTAGGGTTAAGGCCTTGAATTTTATTCTGTTGATGACCGGCAACCAGTGCAATTCCTTGAGATGCGGAGAGATATGCTGCTTAAATGGGACACGTTTGATCAGTCGCGCAGCCGCATTCTGGACCATCTGCAATTTCTTTATCTGGTACGCTGGAAGGCTCAAATACAGGCCATTCGCGTAGTCCAGGCGAGAGGTTACTGTGGCATGGACCACGAACCGACGACAGTTTTCTGGCAGAAGGTGTATAACTTTACGCAGATTTCTCAAACTGCCAAAACATGCACCTGTCACCTGCTGAATTTGGGCCGAGAATGATAAGTCCGCCTGCCATTTTGCTCCCAAGTTTTTGCGCAGCCTGAGGGGGTGGGAGGGCAGCCCATTTCCTCCGACCACCAAAGGTCTGCGGCGGGGGGTTGACTATTACCGAAAAACAGCACCTCCGTTTTGTCGGCATTCAGCTTGAGTTTGTTGTTATTCATCCATTGAGCTATATCTTTTAAGCAACTCTTAAAATTTTCAAAAGAGGCACTCGACAAATCTTTAAAAGGAAATACCAACTGGGTATCGTCGGCGTAGGAAATCGCCTTCACCCCCCAGTTGGCAATCAGTGAAAATAATGGGGCCAAATAAATGTTGAAGAGCAGTGGGCTCAAGGCCGACCCCTGCGGGGACCCCACACCATAAGAGCTTGCGATTGGACTGATGTGGTTGAAGCGCCACCCTCTGCGTGCGCTTATGAAGGAAAGATTTAAACCACAGCAGGACTGTGCCCTCAATCCCCAAGTCCAGGAGGCGTTGGACCAGGATGGAGTGGTCTACCGTATCAATTGCTGCTGAAAGATCCAGGAGCACCAGCATGGCTGATGCCCCCGAGTCCAACTCCATCCTGACTGAGTCCGCCACCTCTATTAGCGCGGTTTCTGTACTGAACCCCGCTCGGAACCCAGATTGTGTATCATGCAGGATACTGTTGCTCTCGATAAAATTGGCAAGTTGTTTCTGCACTATTTTTTCAAGCATCTTAGCTGGTGCCGGCAATAGAGAAATCGGTCTATAGTTATTAAGTTCGCCTGAATCAACAATAGATTTTTTCTTAAGAGGGAGGACCGTTGCATGTTTCCATAAGTCCGGAAAAATGCCTGTAGTAAGGGAGGTGTTCCATATTTCAGACAGCACCTGAATGGAGGAGTTAGCCAACTCTTTCCACAATTTCGGAGGGCATGGGTCTTCCGGTGATCCTGACTTGCAGCCCTGGATAGCCGCCAGTGCCTCCTTCTGTGAAATCAGAGAGAATTCTGAGAAGAGGCCTAGGATTTTTCCTTATCAATATGTCAGATTTGACCGTTTCAACTGTTGCCGAAAAGGAATTATAGATCTTCGGATTTTTTTATCGAAGAAATCCGATATTTCCTCGCATAGCGCCATTGAGGGTTGAACGTCGATCAACAACTCGCAAGGTTTAAGAAAGGCGTTTACAACCTTAAAAATAGCCTTGTCAGGTTTATCGGCCTCCTCAATGCATTTAGCTATATAATCTCTCCTGGCTATCTTCATTGATTTGTGCAATTCTTTTAACGATTTTTTATATGTAGCTTTAGCTATGCTGTCATAATTCACTCTCCACTGTCTCTCAAGCTGCTTGCATCTACTTTTCATGTTCCTCAGCTTCTCCAAGAACCATGGGGCGGAAGGCGATTTCCTAAAGGATTATATGATTTCGGCTGGAGCAGTGGACTCCACTGCCTCCGCAATCCACTTATGAAGGGTGGCGGAGTCTGCATTGGGGTCTTTAGAAAGTGCAGGTTGGCTGGCCAACAGTACTGGGCCTAAAAACTCAGCTGTCAGCTTATTCCAATTTCTTTTCACGAAATAGCGAGAGCTGTCTGGAAGATGGGATTTAGCCAGATTGAAGGAAAAGGGCACAAGGAAGTGGTCAGACCACACCAACTGACTCGGGGCTTTGCTTTTTAGAGACTGTATATTGGAAAAAAACAAGGTCCAGGATATGCCCTGCTTTGTGAGTGGGATGGTTAACAAATAGGGGTAAATTGGCCCCTTCGAGAAAGGAAACTACCTGCCTGGCTTGCGTGTAGAAGGGGTCATTTACGTGAAGATTAAAATCCCCCAGTACAATAAAATTGGAGAATGAAAGATTTCTGTGCGATGTAGTTACAGAGTTCTAGGTGAATATGAGGCAAGCAGTCAGGAGGTCTGTATATTAACAGACCTGCGAAGGAGATTGTAGGGTTCGTCTTAATAGAAAAATTAAGGCCTTCGATCACACCCATATTCACCAATGCTGAGCATGCTATCTCCCAGGTGTCTTTCAGAATAATCGCCACTCCTCCTCCTCTTTTTTCTCCTTGCCTATTCGCGCAGCATACTTTGAAACCAGCCGGAATAGCAAGTGCCACAGCTGTAAGAGTATCATCTTTCAACCAAGTTTCTGTCAGAAACATGATCTCGTACTCCATCTCTGGCAGAAGTAGCCAAAGATCCTCCGCGTGCTTAGACAGGGATCTACAGTTAATTAAGCATGCCCTAATGTTATCCTTAGGCTCGCTCTGCACTCTTTCTGCAATTATTGAGTCACCGTGGGCTCCAGCCACACCTGGCGCCCAGTTGCACTCCATGCACGGGCTAAGGGGCAAATCAAGTGCAGGATTACAGTTATGTGCTGTGGTGCAAGATTTTACAATCTGAAAGAGACACGTTAGTGACAGATTCCTTACCTTAGAATATCCCCAGGCGTCAGGCTGGATCCGGAAAGTTTTTGCGTAGCAGTACCCTTGCGTGTCGGTAGGCGGCGTCCTGCGGCTCCGCGTCCGTCGTCGTGATCGCCGGGATGACGTCGCGGGCAGTACTTAGACGCTGCCCCTGCGCGATGACGTCAGTTCTTCTTTTTTCCGCGCCAGTAAGCGCAGATCCGGGAAGAGCAGTGCCCTAGTCATTTTTTGACTAACTTTTTGGTGATTTTTCACTGTTTTCTTCGAGTCATCTCGGCTCCACGGTGTCGGTAGGGATGCCCGGCTTCAAGCCGTGCGACGCCTGTGGTCGAATGATGTCGATCACAGACCCGCACTTAGAGTGTCTCTACTGTCTCGACCGCGACCACGACACGAAGTCGTGTTCCGACTGCCGGGCCTTACACCCGAAGGCTTTGCGAGAGCGGTCTCGAAAGCTCTCGAGGTCCGGCAGTCGGCTCCGCGCCGCACCAAGCCCCGGTCACGGGAGAGGTCGAGGGCCGGTCGCGGAGTCCTCGCCGGTCATCGGAGTCCAAGTCTTCGCACTCCTCGGGTAAGTCGAAGCACAAAAAGTCTAAGAAGCACCATCGCTCTAAGACTTCGCCTCGCCGGTCTCGCGACTCGGCTGAGGCCCCTGTCGGCACCGTCCCCGCGGCTCCGGATGTGCCTGTGGAGCCGCCCCGCATTACCCGCCCTTCCCGGGTTCGGGGGCGACTCCGGCCGAGATACAGGAATTCCTGTCGGCCATGGCCCGCCTCTTCGGGCCTCGAGGCCCCTCCGGTGCGCCTTCGGGCCCCGCGGGCCCTAATGGGGTTGCCCCGGCACCGCCGACTACTCCGGTCCCGGCGCCGCCTGTCCCACCAGCCTCGCTCCCGGCTTCGGCCCCGGCCTCGATCCCAGCTCCGGTGGTACCGCAACCCCCATCGACGCCGGTTGACCTAACCACGCCTCCGCCGACGTCCCCGGAGCCGTTCCTGAGCGGCGTCGTTCCCCAGTTATCTCCGGATCCGGACGCGGCGTCGGACCGACGTCGCTCGACGCCGGCTCCGGCGCCAATGAGACCTTGGGTCCCGGACGTCCCTCCTCCTCCTTATTTTCAACCGGAGGAGGACCAGGAGAGCTGGGAGGTGTCGGATGACCCTCTCACACAGCAGTGTGACTATGATCAGGACTGGGCAGAGGAACTTGGGGATGCCAGTGGTCTGGACACTTCCCCTGACACTGGCATGCTGTCTCCTCCTTCCGTGGCTACGGAGGAGGGAGCAAATTTCAAGCAACGGTGTTGCGTAGAGCAGCTGGAGCCTTACACCTCCAATTGCCTACAGTGGCTGTCAGGACTAACCTCCTGACGGAAGTACTTCAGCCGGCAGCTACCTCCTCTGAGCCATTGCTGCAGTTTAATGATGCACTTTCTGACGTTCTTTGGGCACCTGGTCCAGGCCCGCCACAGGGGCTCCTGTGGATAGGAACGTGGCCCGACGCCATCGCCCTGCTCCGGGCGACCCCTTGTTTCTCTCTCAACATCCCACCCCGAGAGCTTGGTTGTCCAAGCCTCTGCCTCCCAAACCGCCTTCCCTACCGCCTCCGGATAGGGAATCCAAACGCCTGGATCAATTTGGGAAGAAGGCCTTTTCTTCCTCCAGTGCTGGCTTGCGGTCCGTCAACACCGCTTGCCTTTTGGGCCGATATCTCCCACTCTCTGTGGGATTCGGTGGCGCTGTTTTGCCCCAGTGTCCTGAGGAGCTCCAGACACTGCTTTCCCGCGCCATTGCGGAAGGAAGGGATGCGGCAAAGTACACCATCCGTTGTGGCCTTGATACCGCCGACTCGCTGGGCAGATCGCTTGCAACGACAGTGGCGCTGCGTCGCCACGCCTGGCTGAGGACAACTGGTTTCTCGGGTGATGTCCAAAACACACTCATGGACATGCCCTTTGATGGAGTCGGTCTTTTTGGTACCAAAGCAGACCATGCGCTGAGCGCTTTAAGGACTCACGGGCTACTGCCAAGTCCCTGGGCCTTTCTGCTGTGCGCCCTCCGCTAACCTCTGCTTTTCGCCCTTTCGTGGCCACTGAAGGGGCGCCCAGTCACGTCCGCTGCCCAGCCACCGGCCCGCGCAGCAAGCGTCTTCGCGTGGCCGAGGACGTGGCTCCCGCCGTGGCGGGTCAGGCAACCAGCGTGCGGGTCAGGCCACCAACCCCGTCCGCGGCCTCCAAGCCCTCCTAGTCCTTCCTTTCAGGTGCACAGCACGCCAGTAGGGGGCAGGGTCCGCCATCACCTTCACCACTGGCGTCCCATCACCTCGGACAGGTGGGTCTTGGACTGCAGAAGGAAGTCACGGCCCTCTTGGCCAAGAGGGCCATCAAGCATGTTCTGACCCCAGAAGTAGGACGTGGTTGCTACTCCCACTACTTTCTGGTGCCCAAAAAGGACAAGGAGGACATGCGTCCTATCTTAGACCTCCGGAGCGTCAATCGCTTCCTCCGGAAGGAGAAGTTCAAGATGCTCACCCTAGCTCAGGTCTTAACTGCCTCGACCCTGGAGACTGGTTGGTAGCGTTGGACTTGCAGGACGCTTTATTTTCACATCCCCGCCCTGCCGGCCCACCGGCGTTACCTGCGGTTCACGGTAGGCCTCGAGCATTTTCAGTTCACCGTGCTCCCTTTGGCCTTACAAGTGCTCCTCGGGTGTTCACGAAAGTGATGGCGGTGGTCGCAGCTCATCTGCGCCGGGCAGGGGTTCCAGTCTTCCCCTACCTCGACGACTGGCTGCTGAAGGCGGGGCTCGCCCCAGGCAGTCGTCTCCCACCTCCAGACTACGGCCGAACTCCTGCACTCGCTGGGGTTCTCCATCAACGTGCCGAAGTCGCATCTGATTCCTTCTCCACAGCTCCTTTTCATCGGAGCAGTTCTGGACACGACGCAGTTTCGGGCCTATCCTCCCGAACGGCGAGTCCGGGATATTCAGGCTATGATTCCGATCTTTCAGCCTTTATCCTGGGTTTCGGCACGGATGACCCTGAGGCTGCTGGGCCTCATGGCCTCCTGCATCCTGCTGGTCGATCATGCC
This sequence comes from Calotriton arnoldi, assembly GCA_963921515.1. NCBI lineage: Eukaryota > Metazoa > Chordata > Amphibia > Caudata > Salamandridae > Calotriton > Calotriton arnoldi. The sequence goes on from CAWUFW010009566.1 coordinate 127,418, forward strand.
AGATGGCATATGCGGGCTCTGCAGTGGGACCTGAAGTCCCAGTGGGCGCAGCACCAGGGCAACCTGTCTGATCACGTCCAGATCTCGGCGGGGACTGCAAAACAGTTGCAGTGGTGGCTCTCGAACCGGCAATGGGTCATGGGCAGATCCTCTCCCTTCCCCAGCCAGAGCACACAGTTGTGGACGGACGCGTCCCTTCTGGGATGGGGCGGTCACATGGGAGAGGCGGAGATCAGAGGCCTCTGGTCTCCGGCGGAGTCCCGGCTCCATATCAACCTTCTCGAGCTCCGGCGATCCGACTTGCACTCGAGGCATTCCTTCCCTCTGTCAAAGGGAAGGTAGTGCAGGTGTTCACAGACAACACCACCGCCATGTGGTACTGCAACAAACAAGGCGGGGTGGGGTCGTGGACCCTCTGTCAGGAGGCTCTGCGCCTCTGGACATGGCTGGAACATCAGGGCATGTTCCTGATGGTTCAACACCTGGCAGGTTCCCTGAACGCCAGGGCGGACGAACTCAGCCGCAGGTGCATGATGGATCACGAATGGCGTCTTCACTCGGAAGTGACGCAAGGACTCTTTCTGCAGTGGGGAGAGCCTTGGTTAGATCTGTTCGCCACCGAAGAGAACGCGCAATGTCATCAGTTCTGCGCGTTGGAATTTCCAAGGCGGCACTCGCTCGGCGACGCTTTTCGTCGCTGAGTGGAGTTGCGGTCTGTTGTACGCCTTTCCGCCTCATACCACTTCTACCCAGAGTGTTGAAGAAGATTCGGGCGCGACCGGGCCCAAGTCATCCTTGTGGCTCCGGACTGGGCTCGAAGAGTTTGGTATCCCGAGCTACTCAGTATGAGCGTCGATCCCCGATCCGTCTGCCTCTTCGGGAGGATCTTCTGTCGCAGCAGCAGGGGACGGTCCTCCACCCGAACCTGTCCAGCCTCCACCTGCTTGCGTGGAGATTGAGCAGCGGCAGTTGATTCCTTTCGACTTGCCTCCCGAAGTTTGTGATGTAATTCTGGCAGCCAGGCGTCCCTCCACTAAGGTGGTATCTGCCTGCAGGTGGAACAAGTTTGTGGCATGGTGCACAGCAAAGGCTTTGAATCCCCTCTCTGCCCCTCTTTCTGAGGTTCTTCTGTTCCTTCTTTCCCTGGCCCAACAGGGTTCTGCCCTGGGTACCATCAAGGGCTATCTTTGTGCCATCTCGGCCTTCCTCAGGCTTCCTGATCAGCCTCCCTTTTCAAGTCCCCTGTTGTTAACAGGTTCCTAAAAGGCATTACACACCTCTTCCCTCCTGTTCCGTTTGTGATGCCTCAGTGGGACTTGAACTTGGTTCTTACCTTTCTCATGTGCGCTCCCTTGGAGCCTCTACATAACTGTCCTCTTCGTCTTCTGACTCTGAAGACAGCCTTTCTGGTGGCCATCACCTCCGCTCGGGCGGGTGAGTGAGCTCCAGGCTCTATCATGCAAACCTCCCTTTCTGTCTGTCCATCCAGACAAGGTTGTTCTTAGGACGCGTCCGTCCTTCTTGCCAAAGGTGGTTACTGCCTTCCACATTGGGCAGACCATCACTTTGCCCACCTTCTTTCCGCCTCCGCATCCTTCCAGAGAGGAAGAGAGGCTCCACCGTCTGGACCCAAAACGTGCGCTTTCCTTTTATATCAACCGCACACAACACTTCCGGGTGGATGACCAGCTCTTTGTTGGCTACGTGGGCGCCAAAAAAGGTCGGGCGGTGCACAAGAGAACCAACTCCCGCTGGGTAACCTTGTGTATCAAAGCCTGCTTTTCTTTGGCTAAGGAGGAGCCTCCTGTTGGGCTGCGTGCCCATTCCTCCAGGGCAACGGCTGCTACCACGGCTTTAGGCCGCGGTGTTCCGCTGCAGGATATCTGTCAGGCAGCTACGTGGGCCTCGCTGCACACATTTACAAAGCATTACCGCCTTGACAGTCAGGTCCGGAGGGACGGCTTCTTTGGCCGTTCTGTCCTCCGGGACTTCCTTGTCTGATCTTTGTTCGCAGACCCACCACCGGGGTTGGTATTGCTGGGGTATCTATTCTAAGGTAAGGAATCTGTCACTAACGTGTCTCTTTCAGATGCACAAGTTACTAACTTGTGTAACGATATATCTGTAAGAGACAGTAGTTGGTGACAGATTCCTTACCGCCCACCAATCCTCCCTGTTCTGCGAACTGATTTCTAGGGTTAAGGACATCCCTTTCAGGGCCCTAGTATTTTTCAGACACCTATGTCAGCTTCTTGCATGGCTCTGCGTTCCTGGCGCGGAAAGTAGTGTACAGAACTGACGTCAGCGCGCAGGGGCGGCGTCTAAGTACTGCCCGCGACGTCATCCCGGCGATCACGACGCCGACGACGGACGCGGAGCAGCACGACACCGCCTACCGACGCGCAAGGGTACTGCTACGCAAAAACTTTCCGGATCCAGCCTGACGCCTGGGGATATTCTAAGGTAAGGAATCTGTCTCTAACTACTGTCTCTTACAGATATATCGTTACACAAGTTAGTAACTTGTGCTTCAGAGTCAGAAGACGAAGAGGACAGTTATGTAAAGGCTCAAAGGGAGCGCACATAAGAAAGGTAAGAACCAAGTTCAAGTCCCACTGAGGCATCACAAACGGAACAGGAGGGAAGAGGTGTGTAATGCCTTTTAGAAACCTGTTAACAACAGGGGACTTGAAAAGGGAGGGCTGTTCAGGAAGCCTGAGGAAGGCCTAGAGGGCACAAAGATAGCCCTTGATGGTACCCAGGGCAGAACCCTGTTGGGCCAGGGAAAGAAGGAACAGGAGAACCTCCGAGAGAGGGGCAGAAAGGGGATTCACAGCCTTTGCTGTGCACCATGCCACAAACTTGTTCCACCTGCAGGCGTATACCACCTTAGTGGAGGGACGCCTGGCTGCCAGAATCACATCACAAACTTCGGGAGGCAAGTCGAAAGGAATCAACTGCCGCCGCTCAATCTCCACGCAAGCAGGTGGAGGCTGGACAGGTTCGGGTGGAGGACCGTCCCCTGCTGCTGCGACAGAAGATCCTCCCGAAGAGGCAGACGGATCGGGGGATCTATGCTCATACTGAGTAGCTCAGGATACCAAACTCTATGAGCCCGAGTCCGGAGCCACAAGAATGACTTGGGCCCGGTCGTGCCGAATCTTCTTCAACACTCTGGGTAGAAGTGGTATAGGCGGAAAGGCGTACAACAGACCGCAACTCCACTCGCGACGAAAAGCGTCGCCGAGCGAGTGCCGCCTTGGAAATTCCAACGCGCAGAACTGATGACATTGCGCGTTCTCTTCGGTGGCGAATAGATCTAACCAAGGCTCTCCCCACTGTAGAAAGGAGTCCTTGCGCCACTTCCGAGTGAAGACGCCATTCGTGATCCATCATGCACCTGCGGCTGAGTTCGTCCGCCCTGGCGTTCAGGAACCTGCCAGGTGTTGAACCATCAGGAACATGCCCTGATGTTCCAGCCATGTCCAGAGGCGCAGAGCCTCCTGACAAAGGGTCCACAACCCCACCCCGCCTTGTTTGTTGCAGTACCACATGGCGGTGGTGTTGTCTGTGAACACCTGCACTACCTTCCCTTTGACAGAGGGAAGGAATGCCTTGAGTGCAAGTCGGATCGCCTGAGCTCCAGAAGGTTGATATGGAGCCGGGACTCCGCCGGAGACCAGAGGCCTCTGATCTCCGCCTCTCCCCATGTGACCGCCCCATCCCAGAAGGGACGCGTCCGTCACAACTGTGTGCTCTGGCTGGGGAAGGGAGAGGGATCTGCCCATGACCCATTGCCGGTTCGAGAGCCACCACTGCAACTGTTTTGCAGTCCCCTCCGAGATCTGGACGTGATCGGACAGGTTGCCCTGGTGCTGCGCCCACTGGAACTTCAGGTCCCACTGCAGAGCCCGCATATGCCATCTGGCATGATTGACCAGCAGGAGGCCATGAGGTCCAGCAGCCTCAGGGTCATCCGTTCCGAAACCCAGGATAAAGGCTGAAAGATCGGAATCATAGCCCGAATATCCCGGACTCGCCGTTCGGGAGGATAGGCCCGAAACTGCGTCGTGTCCAGAACTGCTCCGATGAAAAGGAGCTGTGGAGAAGGAATCTGATGCGACTTCGGCACATTGATGGAGAACCCCAGCGAGTGCAGGAGTTCGGCCGTAGTCTGGAGGTGGGAGACGACTGCCTGGGACGAGCCCGCCTTCAGCAACCAGTCGTCGAGGTAGGGGAAGACTGGAACCCCTGCCCGGCGCAGATGAGCTGCGACCACCGCCATCACTTTCGTGGAACACCCAAGGTGCACTTGTAAGGCCAAAGGGGAGCACGGTGAACTGAAAATGCTCGAGGCCTACCGTGAACCGCAGGTAGCGCCGGTGGGCCGGCAGGACGGAGATGTGAAAATAAGCGTCCTGCAAGTCCAACGCTACCAACCAGTCTCCAGGGTCGAGGGCAGTCAAGACCTGAGCTAGGGTGAGCATCTTGAACTTCTCCTTCCGGAGGAAGCGATTTACGTTCCGGAGGTCCAAGATAGGACGCATGTCCTCCTTGTCCTTTTGGGCACCAGGAAGTAGTGGGAGTAGCAACCACGCCCTACTTCTGGGGTCGGAACATGCTCGATGGCCCTCTTGGCCAAGAGGGCCGTGACTTCCTTCTGCAGAAGTACCAAGTGATCCCCTGACATGGGGTGGAATTGAGGTGGCATGGCTGGGGGTGGTCTCGAAGGGGAGGAGTAGCCCCTTCGGACAATGTCCAAGACCCACCTGTCCGAGGTGATGGGACGCCAGTGGTGAAGGTGATGGCGGACCCTGCCCCCTACTGGCGTGCTGTGCACCGGAAAGGAGGGACTAGGAGGGCCTGGAGGCCGCGGACGGGTTGGAGGTGGTGGCCTGACCCGCACGCTGGTTGCCCGCACCGCCACGGCGGTATCCACGTCCTCGGCCACTCGTAGACGCTTGCTGTGCGGGCCGGTGGCTGGGCAGCTGACGTGACTGGGCGCCCCTCCGTGGCCACGAAAGGGGCGAAAAGCAGAGCTGAGCGGAGGGCGTACAACAGAAAGGCCCAGGGACTTGGCCGTAGCCCGTGAGTCCTTAAACCGCTCCAGCGCATGGTCTGCCTTTGAACCAAAAAGACCGACTCCATCAAAGGGCATGTCTATGAGTGTATTCTGGACATCACCCGAGAAACCAGTTGTCCTCAGCCAGGCGTGGCGACGTAGCGCCACCGTCGTCGCAAGCGATCTGCCCAGCGAGTCGGCGGTATCAAGGGCACAACGGATGGTGTATTTAGCCGCATCTCGCCCTTCCGCAATGGCGCGGGTAAGCAGTGTCTGGACCTCCTCAGAACACTGCGGCAAAACAGCCGCCACCGAATCCCACAGGGAGTGGGTATATCGGCCCAAAAGGCAAGCGGTGTTGACGGACCGCAAGCCAGCACTGGAGGAAGAAAAGCCTTCTTCCCAAATTGGTCCAGGCGTTTGGATTCCCTATCCGGAGGGGCGGTAGGGAAGGCGGTTTGGGAGGCAGAGGCTTGGACAACCAAGCTCTCGGGGGTGGGATGTTGGGAGAGAAACAGGGGTCGCCCGGAACAGGGCGATGGCGTCGGGCCACGTTCCTATCCACAGGAGCCCCTGTGGTGGGTTTGGACCAGGTACCCAAAAGAACGTCAGTGAGTGCATCATTAAACGGCAGCACAGTCTCCGAAGAGGAAGCCGCCGGCTGAAGCACTTCTGTCAGTAGGTTAGTCCTGACGGCCACAGTAGGCAACTGGAGATGTAAGGCTCCAGCTGCTCTACGCAACACCGTTGCAAAGCCATGCAAGAAGCTGACATAGGTGTCTGAAAAATACTAGGGCCCTGAAAGGGATGTCCTTAACCCTAGAAATCAGTTCGCAGAACGGGGAGGATGGGTGGGGCGGTAAGGAATCTGTCACTATCTACTGTCTCTTACAGATATATCGTTACACTAGTTAGTAACTTGTGCATCTGAAAGAGACACGTTAGTGACAGATTCCTTACCTTAGAATAGATACCCCAGCAATACCAACCCCGGTGGTGGGTCTGCGAACAAAGATCAGACAAGGAAGTCCCGGAGGACAGAACGGCCAAAGAAGCCGTCCCTCCGGACCGGACTGTCAAGGCAGTAATGCTTTGTAAACGTGTGCAGCGAGGCCCACGTAGCTGCCTGACCGATATCCTGCAGCGGAACACCGCGGCCCAAAGCCGTGGTAGCAGCCGTTGCCCTGGTGGAATGGGCACGCAGCCCAACAGGAGGCTCCTTCTTAGCCAAAGAATAGCAGGCTTTGATACACAAGGTTACCCAGCGGGAGATGGTTCTCTTGTGCACCGCCCGACCTTTTTTGGCGCCCACGTAGCCAACAAAGAGCTGGTCATCCACCCGGAAGTGTTGTGTGCGGTTGATATAAAAGGAAAGCGCACATTTTGGGTCCAGACGGTGGACCGCAAACCCCCATCGACGCCGGTTGACCTAACCACGCCTCCGCCGACGCCGATGTCCCCGGTGCCGTTCCAGACGCCGTCCGGGGCTCCGGACGGCGTCGTTCCCCGGTTCTCTCCGCCTCCGGACATGGAGCCGGACCGACGCCGGCTCCGGCGCCGATGAGACCTTGGGTCCCAAATGTCCCTCCTCCTCCATATTTTGAACAAGAGGAGGACCAGGAGAGCTGGGAGGGGTCTGAGGACCCTCTCACACAACAGTGTGAGTTTGACCCGGACTGGGTTGAGGAACTTGGGGATGCCAGTGGTCTAGACACCTCCCTGACACTGGCATGCTGTCTCCTCCCGTGGCTACGGAGGAGGGGGCTAATTTTGCAATGGTGTTGCGTAGAGCAGCTGGAGCCTTACATCTCCAGTTGCCTACTGTGGCCGTCAGGACTAACCTCCTGACAGAAGTGCTTCAGCCGGCGGCTTCCTCTTCGGAGACTGTGCTGCCGTTTAATGATGCACTCACTGACGTTCTTTTGGGTACCTGGTCCAAACCCACCACAGGGGCTCCTGTGGATAGGAACGTGGCCCGACGCCATCGCCCTGCTCCGGGCGACCCCCTGTTTCTCTCCCAACATCCCACCCCTGAGAGCTTGGTTGTCCAAGCCTCTGCCTCCCAAACCGCCTTCCCTACCGCCCCTCCGGATAGGGAATCCAAACGCCTGGACCAATTTGGGAAGAAGGCTTTTTCTTCCTCCAGTGCTGGCTTGCGGTCCGTCAACACCGCTTGCCTTTTGGGCCGATATACCCACTCCCTGTGGGATTCGGTGGCGGCTGTTTTGCCGCAGTGTTCTGAGGAGGTCCAGACACTGCTTACCCGCGCCATTGCGGAAGGGCGAGATGCGGCTAAATACACCATCCGTTGTGGCCTTGATACCGCCGACTCGCTGGGCAGATCGCTTGCGACGACGGTGGCGCTACGTCGCCACGCCTGGCTGAGGACAACTGGTTTCTCGGGTGATGTCCAGAATACACTCATGGACATGCCCTTTGATGGAGTCGGTCTTTTGGTTCAAAGGCAGACCATGCGCTGGAGCGGTTTAAGGACTCACGGGCTACGGCCAAGTCCCTGGGCCTTTCTATTGTACGCCCTCCGCTCAGCTCTGCTTTTCGCCCCTTTCGTGGCCACGGAAGGGGCGCCCAGTCACGTCAGCTGCCCAGCCACCGGCCCGCGCAGCAAGCGTCTACGCGTGGCCGAGGACGTGGATACCGCCGTGGCGTTTCGGGCAACCAGCGTGCGGGTCAGACCACCACCTCCAACCCGTCCGCGGCCTCCAAGCCCTCCTAGTCCCTCCTTTCCGGTGCACAGCACGCCAGTAGGGGGCAGGGTCCGCCATCACCTTCACCACTGGCGTCCCATCACCTCGGACAGGTGGGTCTTGGACATTGTCCGAAGGGGCTACTCCCTCCCCTTCGAGACCACCCCCCCAGCCATGCCACCTCAATTCCACCGCATGTCAGGGGATCACTTGCTACTTCTGCAGAAGGAAGTCACGGCCCTCTTGGCCAAGAGGGCCATCGAGCATGTTCCGACCCCAGAAGTAGGGCGTGGTTGCTACTCCCACTACTTCCTGGTGCCCAAAAGGACAAGGAGGACATGCGTCCTATCTTGGACCTCCGGAACGTCAATCGCTTCCTCCGGAAGGAGAAGTTCAAGATGCTCACCCTAGCTCAGGTCTTGACTGCCCTCGACCCTGGAGACTGGTTGGTAGCGTTGGACTTGCAGGACGCTTATTTTCACATCCCCGTCCTGCCGGCCCACCAGCGTTACCTGCGGTTCACGGTAGGCCTCGAGCATTTTCAGTTCACCGTGCTCCCCTTTGGCCTTACAAGTGCACCTCGGGTGTTCACGAAAGTGATGGCGGTGGTCGCAGCTCATCTGCGCCGGGCAGGGGTTCCAGTCTTCCCCTACCTCGACGACTGGTTGCTGAAGGCGGGCTCTGTCCCAGGCAGTCGTCTCCCACCTCCAGACTACGGCCGAACTCCTGCACTCGCTGGGGTTCTCCATCAATGTGCCGAAGACGCATCTGATTCCTTCTCCACAGCTCCTTTTCATCGGAGCAGTTCTGGACACGACGCAGTTTCGGGCCTATCCTCCCGAACGGCGAGTCCGGGATATTCGGGCTATGATTCCGATCTTTCAGCCTTTATCCTGGGTTTCGGTACGGATGACCCTGAGGCTGCTGGGCCTCATGGCCTCCTGCATCCTGCTGGTCAATCATGCCAGATGGCATATGCGGGCTCTGCAGTGGGACCTGAAGTTCCAGTGGGCGCAGCACCAGGGCAACCTGTCCGATCACGTCCAGATCTCGGAGGGGACTGCAAAACAGTTGCAGTGGTGGCTCTCGAACCGGCAATGGGTCATGGGCAGATCCCTCTCCCTTCCCCAGCCAGAGCACATAGTTGTGACGGACGCGTCCCTTCTGGGATGGGGTGGTCACATGGGAGAGGCGGAGATCAGAGGCCTCTGGTCTCCGGCGGAGTCCCGGCTCCATATCAACCTTCTGGAGCTCCGGGCGATCCGACTTGCACTCAAGGCATTCCTTCCCTCTGTCAAAGGGAAGGTAGTGCAGGTGTTCACAGACAACACCACCGCCATGTGGTACTGCAACAAACAAGGCGGGGTGGGGTCGTGGACCCTTTGTCAGGAGGCTCTGCGCCTCTGGACATGGCTGGAACATCAGGGCATGTTCCTGATGGTTCAACACCTGGCAGGTTCCCTGAACGCCAGGGCGGACGAACTCAGCCGCAGGTGCATGATGGATCACGAATGGCGTCTTCACTCGGAAGTGGCGCAAGGACTCTTTCTACAGTGGGGAGAGCCTTGGTTAGATCTATTCGCCACCGAAGAGAACGCGCAATGTCATCAGTTCTGCGCGTTGGAATTTCCAAGGCGGCACTCGCTCGGCGACGCTTTTCGTCGCGAGTGGAGTTGCGGTCTGTTGTACGCCTTTCCGCCTATACCACTTCTACCCAGAGTGTTGAAGAAGATTCGGCACGACCGGGCCCAAGTCATTCTTGTGGCTCCGGACTGGGCTCGAAGAGTTTGGTATCCCGAGCTACTCAGTATGAGCGTAGATCCCCCGATCCGTCTGCCTCTTCGGGAGGATCTTCTGTCGCAGCAGCAGGGGACGGTCCTCCACCCGAACCTGTCCAGCCTCCACCTGCTTGCGTGGAGATTGAGCGGCGGCAGTTGATTCCTTTCGACTTGCCTCCCGAAGTTTGTGATGTGATTCTGGCAGCCAGGCGTCCCTCCACTAAGGTGGTATACGCCTGCAGGTGGAACAAGTTTGTGGCATGGTGCACAGCAAAGGCTGTGAATCCCCTTTCTGCCCCTCTCTCTGAGGTTCTCCTGTTCCTTCTTTCCCTGGCCCAACAGGGTTCTGCCCTGGGTACCATCAAGGGCTATCTTTGTGCCCTCTCGGCCTTCCTCAGGCTTCCTGATCAGCCCTCCCTTTTCAAGTCCCCTGTTCTTAACAGGTTTCTAAAAGGCATTACACACCTCTTCCCTCCTGTTCCGTTTGTGATGCCTCAGTGGGGCTTGAACTTGGTTCTTACCTTTCTTATGTGCGCTCCCTTTGAGCCTTTACATAACTGTCGTCTTCTGACTCTGAAGACTGCCTTTCTGGTGGCCATCACCTCCGCTCGGCGGGTGAGTGAGCTCCAGGCTCTATCATGTAAACCTCCCTTTCTGTCTGTCCATCCAGACAAGGTTGTTCTTAGGACGCGTCCGTCCTTCTTACCAAAGGTGGTTACTGCCTTCCACATTGGGCAGACCATCACTTTGCCCACCTTCTTTCCGCCTCCGCATCCTTCCAGGGAGGAAGAGAGGCTCCACCGTCTGGACCCAAAACGTGCGCTTTCCTTTTACATCGACCGCACACGCCATTTCCGGGTGGATGACCAGCTCTTTGTTGGCTACGTGGGCGCCAAAAAGGTCGGGCGGTGCACAAGAGAACCGTCTCCCGCTGGGTAACCTTGTGTATCAAAGCCTGCTATTCTTTGGCTAAGAAGGAGCCTCCTGTTGGGCTGCGTGCCCATTCCACCAGGGCAACGGCTGCTACCACGGCTTTGGGCCGCGGTGTTCCGCTGCTGGATATCTGTCAGGCAGCTACGTGGGCCTCGCTGCACACGTTTACCAAGCATTACTGCCTTGACAGCCAAGTCCGGAGAGACGGCTTCTTTGGCCGTTCTGTTCTCCGAGACTTCCTCGTCTGATCTTTGTTCGCAGACCCACCACCGGGGTTGGTATTGCTGGGGTATCTATTCTAAGGTAAGGAATCTGTCACTAACGTGTCTCTTTCAGATGCACATGTTACTAACTTGTGTAACGATATATCTGTAAGAGACAGTAGTTAGTGACAGATTCCTTACCGCCCCACCCATCCTCCCCGTTCTGCGAACTTATTTCTAGGGTTAAGGTCATCCCTTTCAGGGCCCTAGTATTTTTCAGACACCTATGTCAGCTTCTTGCATGGCTCTGCGTTCCTGGCGCGGAAAGTCGTGTACTGAACTGACTTCAGCGCGCAGGGGCGCCGTCTAAGTACTGCCCGCGACGTCATCCCGGCGACGCCGAAGACGGACGCGGAGCCGCACGACGCCGCCTACCGACGCGCAAGGGTACTGCTACGCAAAAAACTTTCCGGATCCAGCCTGACGCCTGGGGATATTCTAAGGTAAGGAATCTGTCACTAACTACTGTCTCTTACAGATATATCGTTACACAAGTTAGTAACTTGTGCGTCAGGACTAATCTCCTGACGGAAGTGCTTCAGCCGGCAGCTTCCTCCTCGGAGACTGTGCTGCCGTTTAATGATGCACTCACTGACGTTCTTTTGGGCGCCTGGTCCAAGCCCACCACAGGGGCTCCTGTGGATAGGAACGTGGCCCGACGCCATCGCCCTGCTCCGGGCGACCCCTTGTTTCTCTCCCAACATCCCACCCCGAGAGCTTGGTTGTCCAAGCCTCTGCCTCCCAAACCGCCTTCCCTACCGCCCCTCCGGATAGGAATCCAAACGCCTGGACCAATTTGGGAAGAAGGCTTTTTCTTCCTCCAGTGCTGGCTTGCGGTCCGTCAACACCGCTTGCCTTTTGGGCCGATATACCCACTCCCTGTGGGATTCGGTGGCGGCTGTTTTGCCACAGTGTTCTGAGGAGGTCCAGACACTGCTTACCCGCGCCATTGCGGAAGGAAGAGATGCGGCTAAATACACCATACGTTGTGGCCTTGATACCGCCGACTCGCTGGGCAGATCGCTTGCAACGACGGTGGCGCTACGTCGCCACGCCTGGCTGAGAACAACTGGTTTCTCGGGTGATGTCCAGAATACACTCATGGACATGCCCTTTGATGGAGTCGGTCTTTTGGTTCCAAAGCAGACCATGCGCTGGAGCGTTTTAAGGACTCACGGGCTACTGCCAAGTCCCTGGGCCTTTCTGTTGTGCGCCCTCCGCTAACCTCTGCTTTTCGCCCCTTTCGTGGCCACGGAAGGGGCGCCCAGTCACGTCAGCTGCCCAGCCACCGGCCCGCGCAGCAAGCGTCTTCGCGTGGCCGAGGACGTGGATACCGTCGTGGCGGTTCGGGCAACCAGCGTGCGGGTCAGGCCACCACCTCCAACCCGTCCGCGGCCTCCAAGCCCTCCTAGTCCTTCCTTTCAGGTGCACAGCACGCCAGTAGGGGCAGGGTCCGCCATCACCTTCACCACTGGCGTCCCATCACCTCGGACAGGTGGGTCTTGGACATTGTCCGAAGGGGCTACTCCCTCCCCTTCGAGACCACCCCCCAGCCATGCCACCTCAATTCCACCGCATGTCAGGGGATCACTGGTGCTTCTGCAGAAGGAAGTCACGGCCCTCTTGGCCAAGAGGGCCATCGAGCATGTTCCGACCCCAGAAGTAGGACGTGGTTGCTACTCCCACTACTTTCTGGTGCCCAAAGGACAAGGAGGACATGCGTCCTATCTTGGACCTCAGGAACGTCAATCGCTTCCTCCGGAAGGAGAAGTTCAAGATGCTCACCCTAGCACAGGTCTTGACTGCCCTCGACCCTGGAGACTGGTTGGTAGCGTTGGACTTGCAGGACGCTTATTTCCACATCCCCGTCCTGCCGGCCCACCGGCGTTACCTACGGTTCACGGTAGGCCTCGAGCATTTTCAGTTCACCGTGCTCCCCTTTGGCCTTACAAGTGCCCCTCGGGTGTTCACGAAAGTGATGGCGGTGGTCGCAGCTCATCTGCGCCGGGCAGGGGTTCCAGTCTTCCCCTACCTCGACGACAGGCTGCTGAAGGCGGGCTCGTCCCGGGCAGTCGTCTTCCACCTCCAGACTACGGCCGACCTCCTGCACTCGCTGGGGTTCTCCATCAATGTGCCGAAGTCGCATCTGATTCCTTCTCCACAGCTCCTTTTCATTGGAGCAGTTCTGGACACGACGCAGTTTCGGGCCTATCCTCCCGAACGGCGAGTCGGGGGTATTCAGGCTATGATTCCGATCTTTCAGCCTTTATCCTGGGTTTCGGTACGGGTGACCCTGAGGCTGCTGGGCCTCATGGCCTCCTGCATCCTGCTGGTCGATCATGCCAGATGGCATATGCGGGCTCTGCAGTGGGACCTGAAGTTCCAGTGGGCGCAGCACCAGGGCAACCGATCCGATCACGTCCAGATCTCGGAGGGGGCTGCAAAACAGTTGCAGTGGTGGCTCTCGAACCGGCAATGGGTCATGGGCAGATCCCTCTCCCTTCCCCAGCCAGAGCACACAGTTGTGACGGACGCGTCCCTTCTGGGATGGGGCGGTCACATGGGAGAGGCGGAGATCAGAGGCCTCTGGTCTCCGGCGGAGTCCCGGCTCCATATAAACTTTCTGGAGCTCCGGGCGATCCGACTTGCACTCAAGGCATTCCTTCCCTCTGTCAAAGGGAAGGTAGTGCAGGTGTTCACAGACAACACCACCACCATGTGGTACTGCAACAAACAAGGCGGGGTGGGGTCGTGGACCCTTTGTCAGGAGGCTCTGCGCCTCTGGACATGGCTGGAACATCAGGGCATGTTCCTGATGGTTCAACACCTGGCAGGTTCCCTGAACGACAGGGCGGACGAACCTCAGCCGCAGGTGCATGATGGATCACGAATGGCGTCTTCACTCGGAAGTGGCGCAAGGTCTCTTTCTCCAGTGGGGAGAGCCTTGGTTAGATCTATTCGCCACCGAAGAGAACGCGCAATGTCATCAGTTCTGCGCATTGGAATTTCCAAGGCGGCATCTCGCTCGTCGACGCTTTTCGTCGCGAGTGGAGTTGCGGTCTGTTGTACGCCTTTCCGCCTATACCACTTCTACCCAGAGTGTTGAAGAAGATTCGGCGCGACCGGGCCCAAGTCAACCTTGTGGCTCCGGACTGGGCTCGAAGAGTTTGGTATCCCGAGCTACTCAGTATGAGCGTAGATCCCCCGATCCGTCTGCCTCTTCGGGAGGATCTTCTGTCGCAGCAGCAAGGGACGGTCCTCCACCCGAACCTGTCCAGCCTCCACCTGCTTGCGTGGAGATTGAGCGGCGGCAGTTGATTCCTTTCGACTTGCCTCCCGAAGTTTGTGATGTGATTCTGGCAGCCAGGCGTCCCTCCACTAAGGTGGTATATGCCTGCAGGTGGAACAAGTTTGTGGCATGGTGCACAGCAAAGGCTGTAAATCCCCTCTCTGTCCCTCTTTCTGAGTTTCTTCTGTTCCTTCTTTCACTGGCCCAACAGGGTTCTGCCCTGGGTACCATCAAGGGCTATCTTTGTGCCATTTCGGCCTTCCTCAGGCTTCCTGATCAGCCCTCCCTTTTCAAGTCCCCTGTTGTTAACAGATTCCTTAAAGGCATTACACACCTCTTCCCTCCTGTTCCGTTTGTGATGCCTCAGTGGGACTTGAACTTGGTTCTTACCTTTCTCATGTGCGCTCCATTTGAGCCTCTACATAACTGTCGTCTTCTGACTCTGAAGACAGCCTTTCTGGTGGCCATCACCTCCTCTCGGCGGGTGAGTGAGCTCCAGGCTCTATCATGCAAACCTCCCTTTCTGTCTGTCCATCCAGACAAGGTTGTTCTTAGGACGCGTCCGTCCTTCTTGCCAAAGGTGGTTACTGCCTTCCACATTGGGCAGACCATCACTTTGCCCACTTTCTTTCCGCCTCCGCATCCTTCCAGAGAGGAAGAGAGGCTCCACCGTCTGGACCCAAAACGTGCGCTTTCCTTTTATATCAACCGCACACAACACTTCCGGGTGGATGACCAGCTCTTTGTTGGCTACGTGGGCACTAAAAAGGTCGGGCGGTGCACAAGAGAACCATCTCCCGCTGGGTAACCTTGTGTATCAAAGCCTGCTATTCTTTGGCTAAGAAGGAGCCTCCTGTTGGGCTGCGTGCCCATTCCACCAGGGTAACGGCTGCTACCACGGCTTTGGGCCGCGGTGTTCCGCTGCAGGATATCTGTCAGGCAGCTACGTGGGCCTCGCTGCACACGTTTACAAAGCATTACTGCCTTGACAGTCCGGTCCGGAGGGACGGCTTCTTTGGCCGTTCTGTCCTCCGGGACTTCCTTGTCTGATCTTTGTTCGCAGACCCACCACCGGGGTTGGTATTGCTGGGGTATCTATTCTAAGGTAAGGAATCTGTCACTAACGTGTCTCTTTCAGATGCACAAGTTACTAACTAGTGTAACGATATATCTGTAAGAGACAGTAGTTAGTGACAGATTCCTTACCGCCCCACCCATCCTCCCCGTTCTGCGAACTGATTTCTAGGGTTAAGGACATCCCTTTCAGGGCCTAGTATTTTTCAGACACCTATGTCAGCTTCTTACATGGCTCTGCGTTCCTGGCGCGGAAAGTCGTGTACAGAACTGACGTCAGCGCGCAGGGGCGGCGTCTAAGTACTGCCCGCGACGTCATCCCGGCGATCACGACGACGGACGCGGAGCCGCACGACGCCGCCTACCGACGCGCAAGGGTACTGCTACGCAAAAACTTTCCGGATCCAGCCTGACGCCTGGGGATATTCGAAGGTAAGGAATCTGTCACTAACTACTGTCTCTTACAGATATATCGTTACACAAGTTAGTAACTTGTGCGTTAAGCAAAATGCATTCGAAACCTGCACACACTTTTTATTATTAAAAGAAAACAAACCATTTTTAAAACGTTTCAGGAAAAGTGTGCGCTTTGGAAAAATAAACAAATAGGTTTCTAAAGCGCACACATGCTTCCCGAAGCATTTTAACAAAGCTTTGTTTTCTAGTGATAATGTAGCGTGCGTGTGTATGTTTAAAATGTTATTTAATTTAATTATTGAAATAAGCATTGTTTGATTTTTCTTTTCTGTATTTATCTTAAGCTCGATAACACGCTACCTTATCCATACGAAAGTACGCTTTCAAAATGCTTTGAAAACACATGCTTGTCATTAAAGGCTTCCTTCTTCTTTATCCTCTGCAATTTCCACCCGGCCCTGGCTTGGTGAGTCTGCTCTTCTTGGCTATTCTTTGCAGTGTGACTTTTACCTCCAAACCAGTTGAGCCCCCGTACACTGCCCTTTATTATCACCACTTGAGGTCGGGTGGGCGTTAAGTCTCAGATCTTCTTCCAAGGCTTGGTGCCAGCCACGCTTCTTCAGAATGGAAACAAAAATATTATGCAGCACATTCCTGGTGCCCGGAAATGCTGCAGGCTACACTACATGGTTATCAAGCCACACCACATGACGGAGAGAGCACACAATTATTCAATGTATTAATTTCTTAATATAGCGCAGTAAACCCAAGTGCAGCTCCAGCAGGGTGACCAGGTGTCCCAGATTTATGCCAATTCAGAATGGGACGTTGCCAGTTTCATAATGCATTTTCATATGCAACACTGCATGCCCCGCTTATGCCATTTCTAGGCGCTGTAATTAACAGGTGATTGATACTATTGCCCAATTTAATGGTACTCAGTTTACCGACCGCGGAAGGACAGACTGCTCAGTTGGCCTTTTTCGCCATGTGGACTTGTGACAGCAAATCAATACACATCAGCAGCAATTGTCATGTTACGTTTCCAAACTGGCAGCGAAGCAGCAAACGGTCTAACATCAAAGCCCTAACATAAAAAGTATTGATCTTTGAGCTATGATCTAATGAGTGTAGGGAGCGGGATATTAGTGGTGGCAGGGTACACCCTCTAGCCCATGAATCACTTTGTTGTTCCCATTGCAAGGTAAGATCAGGACAATTGCTTCCATTTACATATGTTTGCACACAGTTGGACAGAGCACAACTGGTGACTGAAATGTTCCAATTCAATGTAAAATGCTTCACAATTCATGCTGCTGGCCTTGCTTGCAGTGGGCCCTGCCAAGGGTAATGTCTGGGGCATGTGAAGGGCCCGTCCATTTACCCGCCCACTTTCTTTCCAAAACCCACCTCCGTCCATCAATTTATTTCCCATGCAGGTGTATAATATGCAAATATAGATATGTACCTAATGGGTATTAAAGATAAATGACATGCATGCACTATATTTACTAGATAGTATACATTTAAATACATGTATCAACAATGTAACTAAGCACACTCATACACCAGCAGGCATGCACACACACGTTGAGTTGTGTTTGGTGCAGTCTGGAGCCAGCACTACAACCATTTCAGGCTTTGACAATCAGCATATTCTGATGTTGCTATATGCTGAAGTCGGCAAATCTTAAAGACTGCGTATCTTGACATCGCCATATTTTGATGTCCACCCATCTTGACATCGGCATACTTTAATGTTGGTGTATCTTGAGGTCAGCATATATTGGTGTCTACCCATCCTGATATGGTCTATCTATTCTGTGCCACTCTGACCCTTGTCTATCCACCATGCCACATAATTCCACTACACAAATCAACTCCACACCACACAATTCCACCACATACAATTCCACAACTAACAATTCCAATCCAACTCGCATAATTCCACTCCCCACCACATACATTCACTCCACTCAAAACCAAAACACATGGGTAAAAGACATTGGGCCCAATTCACAAAGGTAAACTTAGATGTTTGGTCTAAACTTAGACCAAACGTCTAAGTTTACGACTTTGGGAATTTCCAAAGGGCATTTGCGAGTAGTATCTGTATGTCCGCACTCAGGGCGGATATCCGGCTCGAGTGCGGACCTAAAGATACTACTCGTAAATGCCTTTTGTGAATTCCCAAAGTCGTAAAGGTAGACGTTTGGTCTAAGTTTAGACCAAACTCCTAAGTTTACCTTTCTGAATCGGGCCCATTGTCATTTACAACGCCAATAGCTCTAACTCTCACAAATGCAAGACCTATTGGTATTGCCAATGCTTTTTTTTTTTTTAGATCTAGCCTAGACAGCGTGTTTTATATACTTTTGTGGGCTTACAGCCCGCCCATTGCTTTTCATTTGTTTATTTCAGTGCCCTTTAAAATTCCTTGCTTCCAAGTGGGTAATCTTTCCTATTTGTCCCTCCTTTTTGTCGGTTGTTCACTCCCAGGGAGCAGCGCCCCAATACTTGTTGCCTTCCACTTGTGTGCATTTAGGCTGCTTTGTGTTTTTTTCTTTTGTTTCTGCATGTGTTCCAGGAAAGTACCGGTTTCTTCCTCTGTCATGTTGTTGCGAGGTGTCTCCGGTGGCATGGGAAGGCTCTCCGTTCACACAGCTGTTCCCCCGCCTTTCAATTTCGCCCATGATTGAAAACAGGCCTGTAAATCTTGTCGCCTTTCTTTTATCAGTACGGTGCCCCACAGCTGGTCATCAGCACTGCAATGACTCCGGTATGTGAAGCCTCGGGCCCTGGGAGGCTGCGCACACGCGCCTCATTTTATTTCTTCCCCTGTTGTTGGTGTCTTTGATGTTTCCCGTCCTTCCTAACTCTGTTATGGCATGTTCCCTCCTACTCCTTGCTTGTTTAATGGTGTGTTTATTATACTGACCCGGTGCCCAGCCTCCCCAAGCTACATTCTAGTTTGCTTTTGTGAGGGTGAAGTTTCAGAGGCTGCTGATAGTTGTTACGTAAGACCCTTTATTGCTCTGTTGGTGGCTCAGGCAGCAGCACTCAGCTACCCATTAAGGTTTCAGCACATGTTAAACGTTGCACTTCAGATATTAAAAAACATGCTTTCATTTTAGCTTTCTTTCGGTGTACACAGGGCTGAAGGGCTGAGCGCTCTCTCTTTTGTACGTTGCATACATGGGGGTTCTACCCATTTTTCCTCGTTTGTAAGCGAGGATGATTAATTTTGTTTTCATAATCACAAATATATTCAAATGGCTGGCCAAGTAGGGCTCCAGTTTGTTTTATTAAAAAAAAATAATAATGACAAGGTCACGAGTGGCTGCGGGACATTGAGGCAATGAGGGGCTGTGTGTGTGAAAATACATATATTTTTGTTGTCACTTGCAGCACCAGTTTGTGTCCAGCACACCCCGTGGTGCACAGGTCTTTTTTCTGTGATGACATCGGTGACTTTAGTCAATAGGGCTGTGTAGTTTTTAATTCCTTCTGCACTGTTGTGAAAGAGTGAGCCAGTGGCTGGATTTCAGTGATGAAATTGTGCCTTACTCGCGGCTCACCCGTTTATCAACTTGTGTGACCCTGTTTATTTACACCCAATATCTGAAAGAGACGTGTTAGTGATGGATTCCTTACCTTAGAATATCCCCAGGCGTCAGACTGGATCCGGAAAGTTTTTCGTTAGCAGTACCCCTGCGCGTCAGTAGGTGGCGTCGTGCGGCTCCGCGTCCGTCGCTGGCGTCGTAAGCGCCGAGATGACGTCACGGAGACTACTTAGGCGCCACCCATGCGCGCTGACGTCAGTTCTTTCTTTTTCTGCGCCAGTAAGCGCAGATCCGGTTAGAGCACGTACCTTAGTCACTTTTTGACTACCCTTTTTGAGACTTTTGTCTCCTGTAATTGGTTTCCTTGGTGCACGTAGGGATGCCTGGATTTAAGTCTTGTGGGGCCTGCCGTGGCAATATGTCGGTGGCGGACCCCCACGATGTCTGCCTCTACTGCCTGGAGACCGACCACGACTCCCGGTCCTGTCTGGACTGTCGGGCCATGGCCCCGAAAGCCTTGAGGGAGCGGCACCGGAAGCTGCTGGAGGTCCGGCACTTGTCCCAGCGCCGTACCCGGTCCAGGGGCCGTTCCAGGGAACGCTCGCGGGGCCACAGTCATCGCTCCTCGGACTCCAAGTCTTCACCCTCGGATTCGGGTCAGAGACGACGCAAAAAGAGTCAAAGAAGCGTGTTCGCTCTCCGACGTCCCCCCGTCGGTCCTCGGATGTGGACGAGAGGGACAGGGGCTTTGCCCCAGCGGCTCCTTCGGAGCTCGAGAGTCCCGCGGCCTACCCACCTTACCGGGTCCGTCGGCGACTCCCGCACAGGTGCAAGAGTTTCTTGCTGCCATGGACCGTCTTTTTAGGCCTCGGGCTCCCGCCGAAGCGCCCGCGGTCCCGTGTCAGGATCCTGTTGGACCGTCGGCGCCGCCGGCGGATCCAGCTTCGGCGCCACAGGATCCTGCGCCGTCGGCTCCGGCCACGGCGCCACAAGGTCCATCGCTGCCGGCTCCGGCGCCGCAGTGGGTGCCATTTGTCCCGCCCTTGCCCAGGTTCCAGGACCATTTTGCTCCTACCTGGAATCCGCATTGGGACACGGCGCCGATCCGGCCGCGGCCGGCGCCGTTCTCGTCGCCTTTCCCGACGCCGTTTGTTCCTTCTCCGGCTCCTGCCCTGCCGCCGCGGTCTGTGCCACATGCGGCGGAGGTGGAAGACGACTGGGAGGGGTCCGAGGACCCTCTTGCTCGTCAGTGTGACTGAGCAGGACTGCGCGGATGATTCGGAGGATGCCGACGACCTCGACGTCTCCTCTGACCCGGGGTTTGCCTCTCCCCCGCCTACCATGGAGGAGGGCGCCTCCTACACGATGGTGCTCCGTCGGGCAGCTGAGGTTCTCAACCTTGATCTCCCTACGGGGGCTCTCAAAACTAACCTCCTCACTGAGGTGCTCCAGACGGCGTCCACTTCGTCAGAGCCCCTGCTGCCACTTAATGACGCCCTCACTGACGTCTTGCTGGGCACTTGGTTGCGGCCAGCCACAGGGGCCCCTGTGGATAAGAACGTCGCCAGGCGTCATCGCCCGGCGCCCGGTGACCCTGCCTTTCTGACCACTCATCCTACGCCTGAGAGCCTGGTCATCCAAGCTTCGACGTCCCAGAGTGCCTTCCCCACGGCTCCGCCGGATAAGGACTCCAAGAAGCTGGAGCAGTTCGGCAAGCGGTTGTTCTCTTCGGCCAGCTTGGGGCTGCGGTCGGTGAACACTGCTTGCCTATTGGGCCGCTATTCCCACGCGGTGTGGGATACAGTTGCACAGGTGTTGCCCCAGTGTCCTGAAGAGACCCAAGCTGTGCTGTCCCAAGCTGTTGCTGAGGGTAAAGATGCGGCTAAGTTCGCCATTCGGTGTGGTTTGGACACCGCGGACTCACTAGGTAGAGCGATTTCTACGACTGTGGCGCTTTGTCGCCACGCCTGGTTGAGATCTACCGGGTTCTCGCCAGATGTCCAAAGCTCACTCATGGACATGCCCTTTGATGGCACTCGTCTGTTTGGCGATAAGGCCGACAGTGCGCTGGAGCGTTTTAAGGACTCGCGGGCCACGGCCAAGTCCTTAGGTCTTTCCACGAAACGTCCAGCCACTCCTGGTTTTCGTTCCTTTCGTGGTCGGACAAGTGGGTGTTGCAGATCATCCGCAAGTGTTACGCCCTTCCCTTTCAGTCCACCCCTCCAGCCATGCCACCTCAGTTCCACCGCATGTCGGGGGACCACTTGGCACTTCTCCTGCAGGAAGTCACGGCCCTCTTGGCCAAGGGGGCCATCGAGTGTGTTCCTGGGCCAGAAGTAGGGAGTGGTTGTTATTCCCACTACTTTCTGGTCCCCAAAAAGGACAAGGGGGGCTTGCGCCCCATCTTGGACCTCTGGAACGTCAATCGCTTCCTCCGGAAAAAGAAGTTCAAGATGCTGACTCTGGCTCAGGTCTTGGCTGCCCTCGACCCTGGATGGTAGCGTTGAACTTGCAGGACGCCTATTTTCACATCCCCGTCCTGCCGGCGTTACCTGCGGTTCACGGTAGGCCAGGAGCATTTTCAGTTTGCCGTGCTCCCCTTCGGCCTTACCAGCGCCCCTCGGGTGTTCACGAAGGTGATGACTGTGGTCGCAGCTCATCTGCGCAGGTCAGGGGTGTCAGTCTTCCCCTACCTCGACGACTGGTTGTTGAAGGCGGCCTCGCCCCAGGCAGTCGTCACCCACCTTTAGACTACGGCCGACCTCCTGCAGTTGCTGGGGTTCTCCATCAACGTGCCGAAGTCGCACCTGAGTCCCTCTCAGAAGCTCCCCTTCATCGGAGCGGTTCTGTATTCGACGCTGTTTCGGGTTTATCCTCCCGAGCAGCGAGTCCGGGATATTCAGGCTATGATTCCGATCTTTCAGCCTCTATCCCGGGTTTAAGTCAGGATGACCCTCCGGCTCCTGGGCCTGATGGCCTCCTGCATCCTGCTGGTGCAACATGCCAGATGGCATATGCGGGCTCTGCAGTGGGACCTGAAGTTCCAGTGGGCACAGCATCAGGGCAACCTGTCCGTTCATGTCCAGATCTCGGAGGGCACTGCACGACAATTTCAATGGTGGCTTACGAATCACGATTGGGTCAATGGCAGATCCCTCTCCCTTCCCCAACCGGAGCACACAGTGGTGACGGATGCGTCCCTCCTAGGATGGGGTGGCCACTTGGGAGAGGTGGAGATCAGAGGCCTCTGGTCTCCGGCGGAGTCCTGGCTCCATATTAATCTTTTGGAGCTTCGGGCGATCCGGCTTGCACTGAAGGCCTTCCTTCCCTCTGTCCGGGGAAGTGTAGTGCAGGTGTTCACGGACAACACCACCGCCATGTGGAATTGCAACAAGCAGGGCGGGGTGGGGTCGTGGACCCTATGTCAGGAGGCTCTGCGCCTCTGGACTTGGCTGGAACGTCACGGCATTACCTTGGTGGTTCAGCACCTGGCAGGTTCTCTGAACGCCAGGGCGGACGAACTCAGCCGCCGCTGCTTGATGGATCACGAATGGCGTCTGAACTCGGACGTGGCGCAAGGTCTCTTTCTGCAGTGGGGAGAGCCTTGGTTAGATCTATTCGCCACCGAAGAGAACGCACAATGTCATCAGTTCTGCGCGTTGGAATTTCCAAGGCGGCACTCGCTCGGCGACGCTTTTCGTTGCGAGTGGAGTTGCGGTCTGTTGTACGCCTTTCCGCCTATACCACTTCTACCCAGAGTGCTGAAGAAGATTCGGCGCGACCGGGCCCAAGTCATTCTTGTGGCTCCGGATTGGGCACGAAGATACTGGTATCCCGAGCTACTCAACATGGCGCTCGATCCCCCGATCCCACTGCCTCTTCGGTAGGATCTTCTGTCGCAGCAGCAGGGGACGGTCCTCCACCCGAACCTGTCCAGCCTCCACCTCCATGTGTGGAGATTGAGCGACGACAGTTGACGGCTTTCGATCTTCCTCCCGCAGTCTGCGATGTCATTCTGGCAGCCAGGCGTCCCTCCACTAAATCGGTATACGCCTGCAGGTGGAACAAGTTTGTGGCATGGTGCACAGCTAAGGCTGTGGATCCCCTTTCTGCCCCTCTTTCCGAAGTCCTTCTGTTCCTTCTTTCTTTGGCCCAGCAGGGCTCTGCTCTGGGCACTATCAAAGGTTATCTTTCGGCCATCTCCGCCTTTCTCAGGCTTCCAGATCAGCCTTCCTTGTTTAAATCTCCGGTTGTTAACCGTTTCCTGAAAGGCATTACGCACACGTTTCCTCCCGTGCCGTTCATTATGCCTCAATGAGATTTAAATCTTGTCTTGACATATCTGATGTGCGCTCCCTTCGAGCCCCTTCATACCTGTCCTTTGCGTCTTCTCACTTTCAAGACGGCTTTCCTGGTAGCTATCACCTCTGCCAGAAGAGTGAGTGAGCTCCAGGCTCTTTCTTCTAAACCTCCTTTCCTTTCTGTTCATCCGGACAAGGTGGTTTTAAGGACCCGTCCTTCTTTCTTGCCAAAGGTTGTTACGCCCTTCCACATCGGGCAGACCATCACTTTGCCCACCTTCTTTCCGCATCCGCATCCTTCAAAAGAGGAAGAGAGGCTCCACCGTCTGGACCCAAAACGTGCGCTCTCGTTCTATCTGAAGCGCACACAACAGTTCCGGGTGGATGACCAGCTCTTTGTTGGCTACGTGGGCGCCAAAAAAGGTCGGGCCGTGCACAAACGAACCATCTCTCGGTGGGTCGTTCTGTGCATCAAAGCGTGTTACTAGTTGGCTAAGAAGGAGCCTCCTGTGGGACTGCGTGCCCATTCTACCAGGGCGACAGCAGCCACTACTGCCTTGGGACGCGGCGTCCCCTTGCAGGATATTTGTCAGGCAGCTACGTGGGCCTCACTGCACATGTTTACCAAGCATTACTGCCTTGACAGTCAGGTCCGGAGAGACGGCTTCTTTGGTCGTTCTGTTCTCCGTGACTTTCTGGTGTAATCCATTCGCAGACTCTCCACCGGGGTTGGTATTGCTGGGGTATCTATTCTAAGGTAAGGAATCTATCACTAACGTGTCTCTTTCAAATGCACAAGTGTGTACTTGTATAACGATATATCTGTAAGAGACATTAGTTAGTGATAGATTCCTTACCGCCCCACCCATCCTCCACGTTCTGCGAACTGATTTCTAGGGTTAAGGTCAGCCCTTTCAGGGCCCTAGTTTCATGGCACCAATGGTCAGTTTCTTGCATGGCTCTGCGTTCCTGGCGCGGAAAGTCGTGTACAGAACTGACGTCAGCGCGCATGGGTGGCGCCTAAGTAGTCTCCGTGACGTCATCTCGGGGCTTACGACGCCAGCGACGGACGCAGAGCCGCACAACGCCACCTACTGACGCGCAGGGATACTGCTAACGAAAAACGTTCCGGATCCAGTCTGCCGCCTTGGGATATTCTAAGGTAAGGAATCTATCACTAACTAATGTCTCTTACAGATATATCGTTACACAAGTAGTAACTTGTGCATCTGCTCAGTCTGAGAGTGCTTAGAAGCCAGTTATACGCCTTATATAGAGCTATGTAAAGCTCAACCTGTGCTTCGATCCATCACCTTTTCATTTGTTGAATTTATCAGCACATGAATTTGAAGTTTGCTAGTGGCTTTGGTTTCCAAGTCAGTTTGCTATTTTAAGTTTTGTTCTAAATTCAATATTAAGTGATGTTTTGAAATATAACAGTTTTGTGATTCTGAGGAAAGGAGCCCATGAGGGCTAAAATGGGAATATAATGTAAATATTAATATATATATATATATATATAATGTAAAACAGCTACCCAGTTGGCAGCAGGATCCAGTGGTTCTTACCAGGCTGCTCTGCCGCACCTCCCCGGAGTGGCTGCCTGAAGCCCATCTGTCCGTCATATGGCAGGAAGTGCAAGCTCTTTTGGCCAAAGGGGCTATTGAGAAGTCTTCCTGGAAGTGGGTCATGGTTGCTACTTCCTGGTGCCAAAAAAGGATGGAGACCTTTGTTCTATTGTAGACCTGCACCCTTTAAACACCTTGCTCTGTAGGGATGGCTCTGAGAAGGACAAAGTCAAAATGCTCACCCTGGCCCAGGTCTTGTCTGGCCTAGACCCTGGAGTCTGGATGGTAGATGGTAGTGTTGGACCTACTGGACGCCTATTTTGATGTACCCATCTAACTGGCCCACCAGTGTTACCTATGGTTAGTGGTTGGACAGGAGTATTTTCTGTTTGCTGCGCTCCCTTTTGATCTTACCAGTGCCCCTCGAGTGTTCACAAAAGTTATTGTGGTGGTGGCGGCAATACATCATCAGAGGTCAGGGGTCTTGCCCTACCTTGAAAACTGGCTGTTGAAGGCAGGCTCACCCAAGCAGTTGTCAACCACCTCCACATTATGGCAAAGCTCCTGTCATGTTTGGGGTCCACTATCAATATGCCAAAGTCCCACCTAACTCCTTCTCAGACTCTCCTCTTTATTGGAGTTATTCTGCACATGTTCAGTTGCGTGCCTTTGCCCTGGTAAAG
Source organism: Calotriton arnoldi (assembly GCA_963921515.1). Lineage (NCBI taxonomy): Eukaryota > Metazoa > Chordata > Amphibia > Caudata > Salamandridae > Calotriton > Calotriton arnoldi. The sequence continues at coordinate 153,054 of CAWUFW010009566.1, forward strand.
AGTCCAGGAGATTGATGGCCTCTTGCATCCTGCTGGTCGAGCAGGTGTGGCATGTGCAGAGTCTGTAGTGAGATCTGTGTCTCAGTGGGCCCTACATCAAGAGGACCTTTCCAACCATGTCCGGATTTCAGAGAAGAGTGCAAGAGTGGTTGCTGGACTGCGATTGGGTCCGCTCCAGACCCCTCTCCCTACCACACCCAGAGCTGACAGTGTTGACTGATGCGTCAATTCCTTCTGGGTGTGGGTGGCCACCTGAAAGAGGTGAAGCTATCTGGAGCTGAGGGCCATCTGTTTGCCGCTGAAGGTCTTCCTGCCGTCCATCAAACGAAGGCTGGTACAGGTGCTCATGAACAACACCACAGCTATTAGGTACTTCAACAAACAGGGCGGTGCACAAGGTCTCTTCGTAAATGGGGAAAAACTTGGCTCGATTTGTTCACCACAACCGAGAACGCATAATGTCAGCACTTCTGCTCATTGGCGTGTCTCACTCTGAGGCACTTTCCGCCTTAAGTGGAACTCATGTATGCCTTTCCGCTAATACCACTGCTGCCCCGAGTTCTCAAGGAGGACAGGCCCGGCCGAGAGGCCACGCATTCGGCACTGAGAATAAAATATCAAGGTCTCCGGAGCTTGAGCATCAAGTCTTCGATCAGCCTGCCCCTTTTGGAGGACCTGCTGTCACAGCAGCATGGCAGGGTTCGGCATCCGGGCCTTTGTAATCTCCACCTTCATTCATGCAGATTGAGCAGCGACAGCTGAACCCCTCTGACCTTTCTCTAGAGATGTTTGATGTTATGTTGGCAGCCAGGCATCCCTCGACTAAAAATGTATGCTCCTGTCAATGTGACAAATTTGTGGTTTGGTGCGGTACTTGCCAGATTGACAACCTTTAGGCTAACTTATGTGACTTTTTATTGTGTTGTCCCAAGCCTGGCAATGCCTTGCCCTGGGTGCAGCTAAAGGATACCTTTTGGTTTCTTTACAGTTCCCGGATCAGGCCTCTTAGTTAAAGTATCCTGGTGTTACAAGGTTTTTGAAAGGCTTTCAACATTTGTTTTCTCTCTCTACCTTCGTCATGCCACAGTAGGACCTTAACTAAGTCCTTCCCTTTCTAATGTGCACTTCATTTGAACCGCTTCACAGCTGTCCCTTGCGTCTCCTCACCCTTAAGACAGAGTTCCTCATAGCCATAACATTGGTGTGGATTGAGAGTGAGCTTCAAGCTATGTGACAACCTGCCGTACACCACCTTCTTCCCAGACAAACTGCTTCTGAGGACTTGGGCATCTTTTCTTCCCAAAGCTGGGACACCGTTCCAAGTTGGCCAAGCCATCACCATGCCAGCATTTTATTCTCCACCTCGCCACTCTAAGAAGGAGGAGAGGCTCAATCGCTTGGAACCCAGGAGAGTTCTGAGCTTCTACATAGATTGTACCAAAGAACATCGATTGGACAACTAGCTATTTGTGGAGTTGACTGTAGCATAAAAACGGCAAGGCTGTCCAGAAAAGAACCACGTTACACTGGATTGTGCTCTGCATTAAGATCTGCTACGCATTGGCCAAAAAGTAGCCTCCAAAAAGATAGTGTGCATTCTACCTGGGCAAAAGCTGCTGCCACTGCGTTAGCACACAAGGTCCTTCTACTAGACATTTGTCAGGCGGCTACGTGGGCGTCCCTCCATACGTTCACAAAGGTCTATTGTCTGGACAAGCATGTCCACCAAGAACGGCATTTTGCCTACTCGTTTCTACAGGACTTCCTAGTTTGAGTCCATTCATACCCCAACTCCACTTAGGTACTGCTTTGGTATCCATTCAAAAAGTGAGGAATCTGCAGCTAGAAGTCCATCAGAAGAACAAGTTACTTACCTTTCGTATCGGTAACACTCTTTCTGGTAGAGTCTCTTTCTAGCTGCAGATTCCTCACCGATCCTCCCTGTTCTGTGATTGGACTCTATTAATAAAATCCCAAGTCTAGAAATCTGCACACTTGTCACCCAATTTGTTTTTGGGGTTCTGCGTCTGGGGGTGTGGACAGTCTTGAAAGCAACTTAGGTCAGCACGCGAAAGTGGCGACTATAGAGGCACCGGACGTCATTTCCAGAGAACAGCAGCAGTGTAAAGCTGCACGGAGCCCATCTACCAGACAGTATCCACCAGAAAGAACATTACAGAAGTTAAGTAACGTGTTCATTAAACATATATGAGAGTAAGACTCAAGCTAAAGGGTAAATCACATGCTCAGTGTTTTAGCTGCCTTCTGCCACTGCATTGTCCTGTTTGGCAATGTCCACTTGCAAATTCGGAGTAACAGGAGCACAAGGAGAAGTTATTTCTTGTAATAACCAAATAGACCATCTATATAGTCCTACCTCTACGTTGAACAAAACTAAATAACTGGGGCTGTTGGGTAATGAACTTGTGAGCACAAGGCTAAGTGGGCCAGAAGGGTTTGAGTGAACCACCAGTTATCAAGCCACTGTTTTTGTTAAAGAGCTAGATTGCTTGCAAATGACTGAAAGTGCTTTGGGTAACCTGTTCTTCAATAAATACTTAATGTGGTTTATATATCTAGTATACAAAAATACAAATCAGTATTAGGCCATTCTCAGTTTTACATGTTAGTAATTGAAACCTTTTTTTAATTTGACAATTTTCCTATTGCTTTAGGTGAGTCACATTGATGTAATTTCAGCAGAGCAAGCAAAAGACTTTGTGGAAGACGACACAACTCACGGCTGAAGCACATGGGACGTATTGCCAGTTTTTTTTTTATTGCAACTTCAACAGTTTGAGGACTACAGGAATCAAATTCACAAAGGATTTGGACATTTGCCTGGAACACTTGGACTAATTGTTCATTAGTTTTCAAACTAGAATTTTAACTAATGTCGGATCAGAGGCTATAATATTTTGTTTCAGAAGAGCTTGCACATCCATTTTATGTCTATATTGCTATGCCCTTTTATAAGATGCTCATTGACATTGCTTTTATAAGGAGTTCCAAAATGTTTGCATCCTTAAATCCCTGTGTATAGTGTACCATTGTTTTAAAGCTTTATTAGAAGTGCTTATGTATTTCAAATTAATTGTACTTTTACCATTTATACTGCCTTGTGTTTTTTTAAATTGCTTTAATTAAACAGTTGATTTTATCAGTAAAATATTTTCTTTGCTCTCCATTTAATTGTAGGAAACTGTACTGTGCATGTATGATTGTTTCAATACAGTAATAATTATCACGATAAGCGTAACATATCAGAACTTACATCCAGTCAATGGACACATACAGCTTGTGTGTGTTTCAATCATGGTATATCTGATGGATACTTCTACCTGCTGATACCTCACCTGTGGAATATCCTCGGGTGCCAAATTGGATGTGGAAACTTATATAGCTCTTTCATGCTTGTAGGAGACATTTGACTCCATCCCAGCACCAGAAGCAGCACTGAAGTGATAAAGCACTTGGCACATTGATGTCAGTTCCCTTTTTCCCACACCCTTTGACGTGGATCTTAAGAGAATTTGGACTGGTATGGGGAAGTTGGGGAGGCCAGTGGACTGGATACTTCTCCAGTACCTGGCATGCTCTCTCCACCTACGGTGGCTACGGAGGTGGGAGCATCCTATGCCATGGTGGTTAAGAGGGCAGCTGAGGTCCTTGGACTCGAGCTGCCCTTGGTACAGGTCAGGACTAATGGCTGAGGTGCTTCAGCCTTGGGCTTCCACATCCGAACCCCTGTTGCCCTTTAATGAGGCACTAACAGACGTCCTTCTAGGAACATGGTCCAAACCTAGCACAGAGGCTCCTGTGAATAGGATGACTGCACGCCCCCATCGCCCAGCTCCGGGCGACCCAAAATTCCTCAGCCAACATCCCACCCCAGAGAGTTTAGTAGTGCAGGCCTCTACGTCCCAAGGCGCATTCCCTTCCGCCCCAAGGCGCATTCCCTTCCGCCCCTCCGGATAGGGAATCCAAGAGGCTGGATTCATTCGGGAAGTTGTTTCCATTCCCTTTGGGAGACGGTTGTGCAAGTGCTGCCACAAGTCCCGGAGGAGGCCCGGGCTGTGCTCTTTCAAGCTGTCAAGGATGGGAAAGATGCAGCAAAATTCACCATACGGTGTGGCCTAGATGCGACCGATTCGCTGGGCAGATCGATTTAAACTATGGTGGCCTTGAGACGCCACGCCTGGCTTCGTACAACTGGCTTCTCGGGCGATGTCCAAGCCAATTTGATGGGCACACCCTTTGATGGAACCCGCCTTTTTGGGAAAAAGACAGACTCAGCCCTGATCATGTTCAAGGACTCTCGAGCTACTGCCTGATCCTTGGGTCTCTCCTCCACCCCCCGTGGCCAGTCTTCCTTTCACCCCTTTCGTGGCAACGGAAGGGGTTTCCTGACACGTCAGCCATATCCCAGTCACCGTCCCACACATTCTACCCAAGCCATGCAAGGACGTGGACGCAGTGCATTCCGTTCTCGGAATGAAGGCCAGAAGTCGTAGACCACACTGCCCCCAACAGCCGCAGCCTCCAAGCAATCCTAGGCTGATTCTGCAGGACCACAATACTCCAGTTAGTGGGAGAATTCGTCATCATCTCCCCCACTAGAGATCCATAACATCGGACAAGTGGGCCTTGCAGATAGTCCAGGAGGGCTATTCCCTACCTTCCCTACCTTTTCTTTCTTTTCCTCCTCCTACTCTGCAAATCAGGAACGGCTGACGGAGGATCATTTAAAGTTGCTCCAAGAGGAAGTTACAGCTCTCTTGGCCAAGGGAGCTATAGAAAGGGTCCCAATTTCAGAAGTAGGCAGTGGCTGGTATTCCCACTACTTTCTGATTCCAAAGAAGAACAAGGGGCTACGTCCCATTTTTGATCTTCGGACCGTCAATCTCTTCCTCAAAATGGAGGAGTTTAAAATGCTGAATCTGAAAGAGACACGTTAGTGACAGATTCCTTACCTTAGAATATCCCCAGGCGTCAGGCTGGATCCGGAAAGTTTTTGCGTAGCAGTACCCTTGCGCGTCGGTAGGCGGCGTCGTGCGGCTCCGCGTCCATCGTCTGCGTCGTGATCGCCGGGATGACGTCGCGGGCAGTACTTAGACGCCGCCCCTGCGCGCTGACGTCAGTTCTTCTTTTTCCGCGCCAGTAAGCGCAGATCCGGGAAGAGCAGTGCCCTAGTCACTTTTTGACTAACCTTTTTTGTGAATTTTTTCACTGTTTCTTCATCGAGTCTTCACGACTCCGAGGTGTCGTAGGGATGCCCGGCTTTAAGCCATGCGAGGCCTGTGGTCGCATGATGTCGATCACGGACCCGCATCTCGAGTGTCTCTTCTGTCTCGGCCGAGACCACGACACGAAGTCGTGCCCTGACTGCCGGAAACTTCATCCGAAGGCTTTGCGAGAGCGGTCTCGAAAGCTACTCGAGGTCCGGCAGTCGGCTCCGCGCCGCACCAAGTCCCGGGAGAGGTCGAGGGGCCGGTCGCGGAGTCCCCGCCGGTCGTCGGAGCCAAGTCTTCGCGCTCCTCGGGTAAGTCGAAGCACAAGAAGTCTAAGAGGGGTCATCGCTCTAAGTCTTCGCCTCGCCGGTCTCGCGACTCGGCTGAGGCCCCAGTCGGCACCGTCCCCGCGGCCCCGGACATGCCTGTAGAGCCGCCCCGCATACTCCGTCCTTTCCGGGTTCGGGGCGACTCCGGCCGAAATACAGGAATTCCTGTCGGCCATGGCCCGCCTCCTTCGGGCCTTCAGGCCCCTCCGGTGCGCCTTCGGGCCCCGCGGGCCCTGATGGGGTTGCCCGGCGCCGCCAGCCGACTCCGGTCCCGGCGCCGCCTGTCCCACCAGCCTTCATCTCGGCTCCGGCCCCGGCCTCGATCCCGGCTCCGGTGGTACCGCAACCCCCATCGACGCCGGTTGACCTAACTCCGCCGACGCCGATGTCCCCGGTGCCGTTCCTGACGCCGTCCGGGGCTCCGGACGGCGTCGTTCCCCGGTTCGCTCCGGACATGGAGCCGGACCGACGTCGCTCGACGCCGGCTCCGGCGCCGATGAGACCTTGGGTCCCAAATGTCCCTCCTCCTCCATATTTTGAACAAGAGGAGGACCAGGAGAGCTGGGAGGGGTCTGAGGACCCTCTCACACAACAGTGTGAGTATGATCCGGACTGGGCTGAGGAACTTTGGGATGCCAGTGGTCTCGACACCTCCCCTGACACTGGCATGCTGTCTCCTCCCGTGGCTACGGAGGAGGGAGCTAATTTTGCAACGGTGTTGCGTAGAGCAGCTGGAGCCTTACATCTCCAGTTGCCTACTGTGGCCGCCAGGACTAACCTCCTGACAGAAGTGCTTCAGCCGACGGCTTCCTCCTCGGAGACTGTGCTGCCGTTTAATGATGCACTCACTGACGTTCTTTTGGGTGCCTGGTCCAAACCCACCACAGGGGCTCCTGTGGATAGGAACGTGGCCCGACGCCATCGCCCTGCTCCGGGCGACCCCTTGTTTCTCTCCCAACATCCCACCCCGAGAGCTTGGTTGTCCAAGCCTCTGCCTCCCAAACCGCCTTCCCTACCGCCCTCCGGATAGGGAATCCAAACGCCTGGACCAATTTGGGAAGAAGGCTTTTTCTTCCTCCAGTGCTGGCTTGCGGTCCGTCAACACCGCTTGCCTTTTGGGCCGATATACCCACTCCCTGTGGGATTCGGTGGCGGCTGTTTTGCCGCAGTGTTCTGAGGCGGTCCAGACACTGCTTACCCGCGCCATTGCGGAAGGGCGAGATGCGGCTAAATACACCATCCGTTGTGGCCTTGATACCGCCGACTCGCTGGGCAGATCGCTTGCGACGACGGTGGTGCTACGTCGCCACGCCTGGCTGAGAACAACTGGTTTCTCGGGTGATGTCCAGAATACACTCATGGACATGCCCTTTGATGGAGTCGGTCTTTTTGGTTCAAAGGCAGACCATGCGCTGGAGCGGTTTAAGGACTCACGGGCTACTGCCAAGTCCCTGGGCCTTTCTGTTGTACGCCCTCCGCTCACCTCTGCTTTTCGCCCTTTCGTGGCCACGGAAGGGGCGCCCAGTCACGTCAGCTACCCAGCCACCGGCCCGCGCAGCAAGCGTCTTCGCGTGGCCGAGGACGTGGATACCGCCGTGGCGGTTCGGGCAACCAGCGTGCGGGTCAGGCCACCACCTCCAACCCGTCCGCGGCCTCCAAGCCCTCCTAGTCCCTCCTTTCCGGTGCACAGCACGCCAGTAGGGGGCAGGGTCCGCCATCACCTTCACCACTGGCGTCCCATCATCTCGGACAGGTGGGTCTTGGCCATTGTCCGAAGGGGCTACTCCCTCCCCTTCGAGACCACCCCCCCAGCCATGCCACCTCAATTCCACCGCATGTCAGGGGATCACTTGGTACTTCTGCAGAAGGAAGTCACGGCCCTCTTGGCCAAGAGGGCCATCGAGCATGTTCCGACCCCAGAAGTAGGACGTGGTTGCTACTCCCACTACTTCCTGGTGCCCAAAAAGGACAAGGAGGACATGCGTCCTATCTTGGACCTCCGGAACGTCAATCGCTTTCTTCCGCAAAGAGAAGTTCAAGATGCTCACTCTAGCTCAGGTCTTGTCTGCTCTCGACCCACAAGACTGGATGGTGGCGCTGGACTTGCAGGACACCTATTTCCACATCCCCGTCCTGCCAGCCCACAGGCGTTACCTACGGTTCATTGTAGGCCACGAGCACTTTCAGTTTACCGTGCTCCCCTTTGGCCTTACCAGCGCCCCTCGGGTGTTCACCAAGGTGATGGCGGTGGTCGCAGCTCTTCTGCGCAGATCAGGGGTCTCAGTCTTCCCCTAGCTCGACGACTGGTTGTTGAAGGCGGGCTCGCCCCAGACAGTCGTCTCCCACCTCCAGACTACGGCCGACCTCCTGCACTTGCTGGGGTTCTCCATCAATGTGCCGAAGTCGCACCTGATTCCCTCCCAGAAGCTCCTCTTTATCGGAGCGGTTCTGGACACGGCGCGGTTTTGGGTCTATCCTCCCGAACAGCGAGTCTGGGATATTCGAGCTCTGATTCCCATCTTTCAGCCCTTGTCCCGGGTTTCGGTCAGAGTGACTCTGAGGCTGCTGGGCCTCATGGCCTCCTACATCCTGCTGGTCAATCATGCCAGGTGGCATATGCGGGCTCTGCAGTGGGACCTGAAGTTCCAGTGGGCGCAGCATCAGAGAAACCTGATCTCGGAGGGCACTGCACGACAATTGCAGTGGTGGCTCACGAACCGGCATTGGGTCGACGGCAGATCCCTCTCCCTTCCCCAACCGGAGTTCACAGTGGTGACGGATGCGTCCCTCCTGGGATGGGGCGGCCACATGGGAGAGGCGGAGATCAGAGGCCTCTGGTCTCCAGCGGAGTCCCGGCTCCATATCAACCTTTTGGAGCAGCGGGCGATCAGGCTTGCACTAAAGGCATTCCTTCCCTCTGTCAAGGGGAGAGTAGTGCAGGTGTTCACAGACACCACCGCCATGTGGTACTGCAACAAACAAGGCGGGGTGGGGTCGTGGACCCTCTGTCAGGAGGCTCTGCGTCTCTGGACATGGCTGGAACATCAGGGCATGACCCTGGTGGTTCAACACCTGGCAGGTTCTCTGAACGCCAGGGCGGACGAACTCAGCCGCAGGTGCATGCTCGATCACGAATTGCGTCTTCACTCGCAGGTGGCGCAAGGTCTCTTTCAGCAGTGTGGAGAGCCTTGGTTAGATCTATTCGCCACCGAAGAGAACGGGCAACGTCATCAGTTCTGCGCGTTGGAATTTCCAAGGCGGCACTCGCTCGGCGACGCTTTTCGTCGCGAGTGGAGTTGCGGTCTGTTGTACGCCTTTCCGCTTATACCACTTCTGCCCAGAGTGCTGAAGAAGATCAGGCGCGACCGGGCCCAAGTCATTCTTGTGGCTCCGGACTAGGCTCGAAGAGTATGGTATCCCGAGCCACTCAGTATGAGCATCGATCCCCCGATCCGACTGCCTCTTCGGGAGGATCTTCTGTCGCAGCAGCAGGGGACGGTCCTCCACCCGAACCTGTCCAGCCTCCACCTCTTTGCGTGGAAATTGAGCGGCAGCAGTTGATTCCCTTAGACTTGCCTCCTGAAGTTTGTGACGTTATTCTGGCAGCCAGGCGTCCCTCTACGAAAGTGGTATACGCCTGCAGGTGGAACAAATTTGTGGCATGGTGCACAGCAAAGGCTGTGGATCCCCTTTCTGCCCCTCTTTCTGAAGTACTACTGTTCCTTCTTTCTTTGGCCCAGCAGGGCTCTGCTCTGGGCACTATCAAGGGCTACCTTTCTGCTATTTCGGCCTTTCTCAGGCTCCCTGATCAGCCCTCTCTTTTCAAGTCCCCTGTTGTAAATAGATTTCTCAAAGGCATTATACACCTTTTTCCTCCTATTCCTTTCGTGATGCCTCAGTGGGACTTGAATCTGGTTCTGACATACTTAATGTGCGCTCCCTTTGAGCCCCTTCACAACTGTCCTCTTCGTCTTTTAACGTTAAAGACTGCCTTCCTGGTGGCCATCACTTCCGCAGGCGGGTGAGTGAGCTCCAGGTTCTTTCTTGTAAGCCTCCTTTCCTTTCAGTCCATCCGGACAAGGTTGTGCTCAGGCCCCGTCCTTCCTTTTTGCCAAAAGTGGTTACGGCCTTTCACATTGGGCAGACCATCACTTTGCCCACCTTCTTTCCGCCTCCGCATCCTTCCAGAGAGGAAGAGCAGCTCCACTGTCTGGACCCAAAACGTGCGCTCTCTTTTTATCTCAAACGCACACAGCAGTTCCGGGTGGACGACCAGCTTTTTGTTGGCTACGTTGGCACCAAGAAAGGTCGGGCGGTCCATAAGAGAACCATCTCCCGCTGGGTTGTCTTATGTATCAAAGCCTGTTACTCTTTGGCTAAAAAGAACCTCTGGTGGGGCTGCGTGCTCATTCCACCAGAGCTACGGCAGCCACTACTGCATTGGGACGTGGTGTCCCCCTGCAAGACATCTGTCAGGCAGCCACGTGGGCCTCGCTGCACACTTTTACCAAACATTATTGCCTACACAGCCAAGTCCGGAGAGACAGCTTCTTTGGCCGTTCTGTTCTCCGTGACTTTCTGGTGTGATCTTAGTTCGCAGACCCACCACCGGGGTTGGTATTGCTGGGGTATCTATTCTAAGGTAAGGAATCTATCACTATGTGTTTCTTTCAGATGGACAAGTTACTTACCTTCGGTAACGATATACCTGTAAGAAACATTAGTAGTGATAGATTCCTTACCGCCCCACCCATCCTCCCCGTTCTGCGAACTGATTTCTAGGGTTAAGGTCATCCCTATCTGAAAGAGACACGTTAGTGACAGATTCCTTACCTTAGAATATCCCCAGGCGTCAGGCTGGATCCGGAAAGTTTTTGCGTAGCAGTACCCCTGCGGCGTCGTGCGGCTCCGCGTCCGTCGTCAGCGCCGGGATGACGTCGCGGGCAGTACTTAGACGCCGCCCCTGCGCGCTGACGTCAGTTCTTTTTTCCGCGCCAGTAAACGCAGATCCGGGAAGAGCAGTGCCTTAGTCAATTTTTGACTAAATTTTTGGTGATTTTTTCACTGTTTCTTTTCGAGTCTTCTCGACTCCTAGGTGTCGGTAGGGATGCCCGGCTTCAAGCCATGCGACGTCTGTGGTCGAATGATGTCGATCACAGACCCGCATCTAGAGTGTCTCTACTGTCTCGGCCGAGACCACGACACGAAGTCGTGCCCTGACTGCCGGAAACTCCACCCGAAGGCTTTGCGAGAGCGGTCTCGAAAGCTCCTCGAGGTCCGGCAGTCTGCTCCGCGCCGCACCAAGCCCCGGTCCCGTGAGAGGTCGAGGGGCCGGTCGCGGAGCCCCCGCCGGTCGTCGGAGTCCAAGTCTTCGCACTCCTCGGGTAAGTCGAAGCACAAAAAGTCTAAGAAGCATCATCGCTCTAAGACTTCGCCTCGCCGGTCTCGCGACTCGGCTGAGGCCCCTGTCGGCACCGTCCCCGCTGCCCCGGACGTGCCTGTAGAGCCTCCCCCGCATTACCCGTCCTTTCCGGGTTCGGGGGCGACTCCGGCCGAAATACAGGAATTCCTGTCGGCCATGGCCCGCCTCTTCGGGCTTCAAGGTCCCTCCGGTGCGCCTTCGGGCCCCGCGGTCCCTGATGGGGTTGCTCCAGCGTCGCAGATGGCTCCGGTCCCGGCGTCGCCTGTCCCGCCAGCCTTGATCCCGGCCTCGGCTCCGGCCCCGGCCTCGATCCCGGCTCCGGTGGTACCGCAACCCCCAACGACGCCGGTTGACCTAACCACGCCTCTGCCGGCGCCGATGTCCCCGGTGCTGTTCCTGACGCCGTCCGGGGCTCCGGGCGGCGTCGTTCCCCGGTTCTCTCCGGGTCCGGACATAGAGCCGTACCGACGTCGCTCGACGCCGGCTCCGGCGCCGATGAGACCTTGGGTCCCAGATGTCCCTCCTCCTCCATATTTTGAACCACAGGAGGACCATGAGAGCTGGGAGGGGTCGGAAGACCCTCTCACACAGCAGTGTGAGTATGATCAGGACTGGGCAGAGGAACTTGGGGATGCCAGTGGTCTAGACACTTCCCCTGACACTGGCATGCTGTCTCCTCCCGTGGCTACGGAGGAGGGAGCAAATTTTGCAATGGTGTTGCGTAGAGCAGCTGGAGCCTTGCACCTCCAATTGCCTACTGTGGCTGTCAGGACTAATCTCCTGACGGAAGTGCTTCAGCCGGCAGCTTCCTCATCTGAGACTGTGCTGCCGTTTAATGATGCACTATCTGACGTTCTTTTGGGCACGTGGTCCAAGCCCACCACAGCGGCCCTGCTCCGGGCGACCCCTTGTTTCTCTCTCAACATCCCACCCCCGAGAGCTTGGTTGTCCAAGCCTCTGCCTCCCAAACCGCCTTCCCTACCGCCCCTCCGGATAGGGAATCCAAACGCCTGGACCAGTTTGGGAAGAAGGCTTTTTCTTCCTCCAGTGCTGGCTTGCCGTCCGTCAACACCGCTTGCCTTTTGGGCCAATATACTCACTCCCTGTGTGATTCGGTGGCGACTCTTTTGCCCCAGTGTTCTGAGGAGGTCCAGACACTGCTTACCCGCACCATTGCGGAAGGTAGAGATGCGGCTAAATACACCATACGTTGTGGCCTTGATACCGCCGACTCGCTGGGCAAATCGCTTGCAACGACGGTGGCGCTGCGTCGCCACGCCTGGCTAAGAACAACTGGTTTCTCGGGTGAAGTCCAGAATACACTCATGGACATGCCCTTTGTCGGTCTTTTTAGTTCCAAAGCAGACCATGCGCTGGAGCGTTTTAAGGACTCGCGGGCTACTGCCAAGTCCCTGGGCCTTTCTGTTGTGCGCCCTCCGCTAACCTCTGCTTTTCGCCCTTTCGTGGCCACGGAAGGGCGCCCAGTCACGTCCACTGCCCATCCACCGGCCCGCGCAGCAAGCGTCTTCGCGTGGCCGAGGACGTGGCTACCGCCGTGGCGGTTCGGGCAACCAGCGTGCGGGTCAGGCCACCAACTCCGCCCCGTCCGCGGCCTCCAAGCCCTCCTAGTCCTTCCTTTCAGGTACACAGCACGCCAGTAGGGGCAGGGTCCACCATCACCTTCACCACTGGCGTGCCATCACCTCGGACAGGTGGGTCTTGGACATTGTCCGAAGGGGCTACTCCCTCCCTTCGAGACCACCCCCCCAGCCATGCCACCTCAATTCCACCGCATGTCATGGGATCACTTGGTGCTTCTGCAGAAGGAAGTCACGGCCCTCTTGGCCAAGAGGGCCATCGAGCATGTTCTGACCCCAGAAGTAGGACGTGGTTGCTACTCCCACTACTTTCTGGTGCCCAAAAAGGACAAGGAGGACATGCGTCCTATCTTGGACCTCCGGAACGTCAATCGCTTCCTCCGGAAGGAGAAGTTCAAGATGCTCACCCTAGCTCAGGTCTTGACTGCCCTCGACCCTGGAGACTGGTTGGTAGCGTTGGACTTGCAGGACGCTTATTTTCACATCCCCGTCCTGCCGGCCCACCGGCGTTGCCTTCGGTTCACGGTAGGCCTCGAGCATTTTCAGTTCACCGTGCTCCCCTTTGGCCTTACAAGTGCCCCTCGGGTGTTCACGAAAGTGATGGCGGTGGTCGCAGCTCATCTGCGCCGGGCAGGGGTTCCAGTCTTCCCCTACCTCGACGACTGGCTGCTGAAGGCGGGCTCGCCCCAGGCAGTAGTCTCCCACCTCCAGACTACGGCCGAACTCCTGCACTCGCTGGGGTTCTCCATCAATGTGCCGAAGTCGCATCTGATTCCTTCTCCACAGCTCCTTTTCATCGGAGCAGTTCTGGACATGACGCAGTTTCGGGCCTATCCTCCCGAACGGCGAGTCTGGGATATTCAGGCTATGATTCCGATCTTTCAGCCTTTATCCTGGGTTTCGGCACGGATGACCCTGAGGCTGCTGGGCCTCATGGCCTCCTGCATCCTGCTGGTCGATCATGCCAGATGGCATATGCGGGCTCTGCAGTGGGACCTGAAGTTCCAGTGGGCGCAGCACCAGGGCAACCTGTTCGATCACGTTCAGATCTCGGAGGGGACTGCAAGACAGTTGCAGTGGTGGCTCTCGAACCGGCAATGGGTCATGGGCAGATCACTCTCCCTTCCCCAGCCAGAGCACACAGTTTTGACGGACGCGTCCCTTCTGGGATGGGGCGGTCACATGGGAGAGGCGGAGATCAGAGGCCTCTGGTCTCCGGCGGAGTCCCGGCTCCATATCAACCTTCTGGAGCTCCGGGCGATCCGACTTGCACTCAAGGCATTCCTTCCCTCTGTCAAAGGGAAGGTAGTGCAGGTGTTCACAGACAACACCACCGCCATGTGGTACTGCAACAAGCAAGGCGGGGTGGGGTCGTGGACCCCTATGTCAGGAGGCTCTGCGCCTCTGGACATGGCTGGAACATCAGGGCATTTTCCTGATGGTTCAACACCTGGCAGGTTCCCTGAACGCCAGGGCGGACGAACTCCAGCCGCAGGTGCATGATGGATCACGAATGGCGTCTTCACTCGGAAGTGGCGCAAGGACTCTTTCTACAGTGGGGAGAGCCTTGGTTAGATCTATTCGCCACCGAAGAGACCGCGCAATGTCATCAGTTCTGCGCGTTGGAATTTCCAAGGCAGCACTCGCTCGGCGACGCTTTTCGTCGCGAGTGGAGTTGCGGTCTGTTGTACGCTTTTCCGCCTATACCACTTCTACCCAGAGTGTTGAAGAAGATTCGGCGCGACCGGGCCCAAGTCATCCTTGTGGCTCCGGACTGGGCTCGAAGAGTTTGGTATCCCGAGCTACTCAGTATGAGCGTCGATCCCCCGTTCCGTCTGCCTCTTCGGGAGGATCTTCTGTCGCAGCAGCAGGGGACGGTCCTCCACCCGAACCTGTCCAGCCTCCACCTGCTTGCGTGGAGATTGAGCGGCGGCAGTTGATTCCTTTCGACTTGCCTCCCGAAGTTTGTGATGTGATTCTGGCAGCCATGCGTCCCTCCACTAAGGTGGTATACGCCTGCAGGTGGAACAAGTTTGTGGCATGGTGCACAGCAAAGGCTGTGAATCCCCTTTCTGCCCTTCTTTCTGAGGTTCTTCTGTTCCTTCTTTCCCTGGCCCAACAGGGTTCTGCCCTGGGTACCATCAAGGGCTATCTTTGTGCCATCTCGGCCTTCCTCAGGCTTCCTGATCAGCCCTCCTTTTCAAGTCCCCTGTTGTTAACAGGTTTCTAAAAGGCATTACACACCTCTTCCCTCCTGTTCCGTTTGTGATGCCTCAGTGGGTCTTGAACTTGGTTCTTCCCTTTCTTATGTGCGCTCCCTTTGAGCCTCTACATAACTGTCCTCTTCGTCTTCTGACTCTGAAGACAGCCTTTCTGGTGGCCATCACCTCCGCTCGGCGGGGGAGTGAGCTCCAGGCTCTATCATGCAAACCTCCCTTTCTGTCTGTCCATCTAGACAAGGTTGTTCTTAGGACGCGTCCGTCCTTCTTGCCAAAGGTGGTTACTGCCTTCCACATTGGGCAGACCATCACTTTGCCCACCTTCTTTCCGCCTCCGTATCCTTCCAGAGAGGAAGAGAGGCTCCACCGCCTGGCCCCAAAACGTGCGCTTTCCTTTTATATCAACCGCACACAACACTTCCGGGTGGATGACCAGCTCTTTGTTGGCTAAGTGGGCGCCAAAAAAGGTCGGGCGGTGCACAAGAGAACCATCTCCCGCTGGGTAACCTTGTGTATCAAAGCCTGCTATTCTTTGGCTAAGAAGGAGCCTCCTGTTGGGCTGCGTGCCCATTCCACCAGGGCAACGGCTGCTACCACGGCTTTAGGCCGCGGTGTTCCGCTGCAGGATATCTGTCAGGCAGCTACGTGGGCCTCGCTGCACACATTTACAAAGCATTACTGCCTTGACAGTCAGGTCCGGAGGGACGGCTTCTTTGGCCGTTCTGTCCTCCGGGACTTCCTTGTCTGATCTTTGTTCGCAGACCCACCACCGGGGTTGGTATTGCTGGGAGTATCTATTCTAAGGTAAGGAATTTGTCACTAACGTGTCTCTTTCAGATGCACAAGTTACTAACTTGTGTAACGATATATCTGTAAGAGACAGTAGTTAGTGACAGATTCCTTACCGCCCCACCCATCCTCCCCGTTCTGCGAACTGATTTCTAGGGTTAAGGACATCCCTTTCAGGGCCCTAGTATTTTTCAGACACCTATGTCAGCTTCTTGCATGGCTCTGCGTTCCTGGCTCGGAAAGTCGTGTACAGAACTGACGTCAGCGCGCAGGGGCGCCGTCTAAGTACTGCCCGCGACGTCATCCCGGCGATCCCGACGACGGACGCGGAGCCGCACGACGCCGCCTACCGACGCGCAAGGGTACTGCTACGCAAAAACTTTCCGGATCCAGCCTGACGCCTGGGGATATTCTAAGGTAAGGAATCTGTCTCTAACTACTGTCTCTTACAGATATATCGTTACACAAGTTAGTAACTTGTGCAACGTGTCTCTTTCAGATGCACAAGTTACTAACTTGTGTAACGATATATCTGTAAGAGACAGTAGTTGGTGACAGATTCCTTACCGCCCCACCCATCCTCCCCGTTCTGCGAACTGATTTCTAGGGTTAAGGACATCCCTTTCAGGGCCCTTGTATTTTTCAGACACCTATGTCAGCTTCTTGCATGGCTCTGCGTTCCTGGCGGGGAAAGTCGTGTACAGAACTGACGTCAGCGCGCAGGTGCGGCGTCTAAGTACTGCCCGCGATGTCATCCCGGCGATCACGACGACGGACGCGGAGCCGCACGACGCCGCCTACCGACGCGCAGGGGTACTGCTACGCAAAAACTTTCCGGATCCAGCCTGACGCCTGGGGATATTCTAAGGTAAGGAATCTGTCACTAACTACTGTCTCTTACAGATATATCGTTACACAAGTTAGTAACTTGTGCTTCAGGGCCCTAGATTCTATGCACCAGTGGTCAGTATCTTGCATGGCTCTGCGTTCCTGGCGCGGAAAGTCGTGTACAGAACTGACGTCCGTGCGCGTGGGCGGCGTCTAAGTAGCGCCCGCGACGTCATCTCAGCGACCACGACAGACGCGGAGCCGCACGATGCCACCTACCGACGAGCAGGGGTACTGCTGACGAAAACTTTCCGGATCCAGTCTGACGCCTGGGGATATTCTAAGGTAAGGAATCTATCACTACTAATGTTTCTTACAGATATATCGTTACCGAAGGTAAGTAACTTGTCCTCTCGTATTAATAAACCCACACTGACACCAGTGATGGATTTATTAATACCAGCCCCTTAGAGGTGCCCCCTGAAAACCTGCCCGCTACTGGTGTGCTGACAGACTAGTTTTCACCAGACTGCCACCAGATATGAGTTCTGACCCCCAAGGATGGGGGCCTTTGCTCTCAGAGGGCCAGAAACAAAGCCTGCTCGGGCAGAGGGTGTTTTCACCCCCTCCCACAGGATGACCTACAGATTAGCATTCCAAGGCAGAGGAGCTTCAAAGAGCCCACTGCCTTTTAGTATCCAAATCTGGCTTCCCTCACAGGACAGGATGCTGACCCTTCTGTGCCCAGAGCCCTTTGGCACCTGGACAGGCAGGAAAATTAACTAGTCAGGTACGTGTGTTCACCCTCAGGCTAGTGCCACCCCTAAGGTGGGCTACCTGAAGTGGATGTGACTTTTCAGTGTTGGCCATCTTGGTGATGGCAAACTTGAGAACTCTGGGACACGGTTATGCCCACTTCCCACAGGAAGTGGTCATGTAGGGGACGTGACCCAGGGGTCAGTAACCTATTGATCTGAAAGAGACTATTAGTTATAGATTCCTTACCTTCGAATTCCCCCAGGCGTCAGAATGGATCTGGAGAATTTTTCTTCAGCAGTACCCCTGCGCGGCGGTAGGTGGCGTCGATCGACTCCGCGTTCTTCATTGGCGTCGTGATCGCCGGAATGACGTCGCGGTATCTACTTAGATGCCGCCCCTGCGCGCTGACGTCAGTTCTTTCTTTTTCCGCGCCAGCCAGCGCAGATCCGGAGAGAGCGGTACCCTTAGTAATTTTTTGACTAGTGTTTTTCGACTTTTTGTCGACATCTTTTTCGAGTCGCTCGACTTCTGGTGCACGCAGGGATGTCACATCGGCAGACCGGCTTCAAGCCTTGTGACTCTTGTGACAAGATTTTGTCAGTCACGGATCCACACCTCGTGTGCCTTTGGTGCCTGGAGCGCGGCCACTACCCAAAGTCGTGCTCCGACTGTTGGGCCATGAACCCGAAGTCTTTGCGGGAGTGGTCCCGAAAGCTTCTGGAGGCCCGGCAGTCAGCTCCGCGCCGCTCGAGGTCCCGATAGAGAGGGAAGTCGCGGGACCAGTTGCGGAGTCACCACCATCACTCCTCGTCAAAGTCTTCGTCTTCGGACAAGTCCAAGCACAAGAAGAAGGCGAAGAAGCACTGTCGCTCTTTGCCTTCTCCACGTCTGTCGGCCGACGGGACGCAGAAGGTCGTCGTCCTTCGGCTCCACACGCGGAGCCTACTGGGATGGCTCCGAGCTTCCCTCCCTTCCCGGGAGCCGGAGCGTCCCCTGCCCAGCTTCGTGCCTTTTACCAAGCCCTCCACTCCATCTTTGGGCAGCCTGACTCCGCCGGCGCGCCTTCGGGCCCCACGGACTCGGCTGGGGGCTCTAGGCTTTCGATGTCGTCGGCTTCGGCCTCTTCGCCGCAGGGCCCCCAGTGATCCAGGCCTGGATCCGGAACAGTCACAACACCTCCTCCGGTACCAATTCCTTTGACGACGCCTCCGATGCTGGTCGTGTCCCCGGCAGGCGCCGACCCCGGCCTCCCCCTCGTCTTGGACACGGAGCCGGACCGGCGTCGACTGACGCCGGTACTGCCGCCGACCGGTACTTTTGTACCACTGTTCTCCCCTGGCGTTCCCTATTGCCCTGAGTGGCAGCCAGAGAGAGGTGAGGAGGACTGGAGGGGTCTGTTGACCCTTTGACAGACCAGCTGGAGGAGCCAGACTGGAGAGAGGAGTTGGGGGAAGCCAGTGGTCTGGATACCTCCCCAGACCTTGGCATGCTTTCTCCCCCTACTGTGGCCACGGAGGAGGGAGCCTCCTATGCTGTGGTGTTGCGTAGGGCGGCTGAGGCCTTGGGCCTTGAGCTTCCTACGGTGGCAGTCAGGACAAACCTCCTGACTGAGGTGCTTCAGCCGGCAGCGGCCTTCTCGGAGCCCTTGCTGCCGTTCAATGAGGCCCTCACAGACATCCTTCTAGGCATTTGGTCCAGGCTTAGCACAGGGGCTCCTGTGAATAGGATGATTGCCCGACGCCACCGCCCGGCTCCGGGCGACCCCACTTTCCTCTCCCAACACCCTACCCCTGAGAGCTTGGTGGTCCAAGCCTCAACATTTAAACGCGTGTTCCCTTCTGCTCCCTCAGATAGGGAATCCAAGAAGCTGGACCATCTTGGGAAGAAGATGTTTTCTTCTGCCAGCCTAGGACTGCGGTCGGTAAACACTGCATGTCTCTTGGGCCGTTACACCCACTCTGTGTGGGTTACGGTTGCGCAGGTGCTGCCGCACTGTCCAGAGAAGGCCCAGGTCACACTCTCCCCTGCAGTTGCAGAGGGGAGACATGTAGCAAAGTTCGCCATCCGCTGTGGGCTGGACACCGCCGACTCGCTGGGTAGAACGATTTCTACGTCAGTAGCCCTCAGACGCTACGCCTGGCTGAGATCCACTGGCTTTTCTGGGGCTGTCCAATCGACTCTTTTTGACATGCCCTTTGATGGCCGTCGTCTGTTTGGCGACAAGACGGACCATGCGCTCGAGCGCTTCAAGGATTCTAGAGCTACGGCCAGATCCTTGGGCCTCGCTGCCACCTCTTGACCTGTGCAGTCTGCCTTTTGCCCCTTTCGTGGCTACGGAAGGGGTGCCCCACCACGTTTCCCCCTGGGCCACAGGCCGGTCGCAAACTACCCAGCCTCTGCGCGGCCGGGCACATGGGACCCAACGCCGTGGGTCTGGGGGCCAGGGGGCGAGCCAGTTCACCAGTGCCCCCTCTGCAGCCGCCTCTAAGCCTTCCTAGTCTGAAATTTCAGGGCCACCTGTTGCCAGTGGGCGGCAGGATCCGCCATCACCTCCCCCACTGGCACAACATCACGTTGGACAGGTGAGTTTTGCAGATAGTCCGAAGGGGCTACTCCCTCCCTTTCAAGACTACCCCTCCCTCCATGCCACCAACACTCCATCGCATGTCGGAGGATCACTTGGCCCTTCTCCGTCAGGACGTTACGGCTCTCTTGGCCAAGGGAGCTATCGAGCGAGTCCCTGTCCCAGAAGTAGGTCATGGTTGTTACTCCCACTACTTCCCGGTGCCCAAGAAGGACAAAGGCCTGCGTCCTATCTTGGATCTCAGGGACATCAGCCGCTTCCTCCGGAAGGAGAAGTTCAAAATGTTGACATTGGCTTAGGTTCTGTCTGCCCTCAACCCTGGAGACTGGATGGTAGCATTGGACTTGCAGGATGCTTATTTCCACATCCCCGTCCTGCCAGCCCACAGGCGTTACCTACGGTTCACGGTAGGCCACGAGCATTTTCAGTTTACCGTGCCCCCCTTTGGCCTTACCAGCGCCCCTCGGGTGTTCACGAAAGTGATGGCGGTGGTCGCAGCGCATCTGCGCAGATCAGGGGTTCTGGTCTTCCCCTATCTCGACAACTGGTTGTTGAAGGTGGGTTCGCCCCAGACTGTCGTCTCCCACCTCCAGACTACGGCGGACCTCCTGCATTCCCTGGGGTTCCCTATCAACGTGCCAAAGTCACACCTGATTCCCTCTCAGAGGCTCCATTTCATCGGAGCAGTTCTGGATACAGCGCAGTTTCTGGCTTATCCTCCCGAGCAGCAAGTCTGGGATATTCAGGCTATGACACCGATGTTTCAGCCTCTATCCCGGGTTTCACTGAGAATGACTCTGAGGCTGTTGGGCCTCAAGGGCTTCTGCATCCTGCTGGTGGATCATGGCAGGTGGCATATGCGGGCTCTGCAGTGGAACCTGAAGTTCCAGTGGGCGCAGCATCAGGGGAATCTTTCTGATGTCCATATTTCGGAGGGCACTGCACACCAATTGCATTGGTGGCTAATGAACCAGGGTTGGGTCAACGGCAGATCCCTGTCCCTTCCCCAACCAGGCTCCATGGTGGTGAGGTGACAGACGCGTCCCTTCTGGGATGGGGTGGCCGCATGGGAGAGGCGGTGATCAGAGGCCTCTGGTCTCCGGCGGAGTCCAGGCTCCGCATCAACCTTCTAAAGCTCCGGGCGATCCGTCTTGCACTGAAAGCATTCCTTCCTTCTGTCAAGGGAAGAGTAGTGCACGGACAACACCACCTCCATGTGGTACTGCAACAAACAGGGCGGGGTGGGGTCGTAGACCCTACGTCAAGAGGCTCTCCGCCTCTGGACGTGGCTGGAACATCAGGGCATGTCCTTGGTGGTTCAACACCTGGCAGGTTCCCTGAACGCCTGGGCGGACGAACTCAGCCGCCGGTGCATGATGGATCACGAATGGCGTCTTCACTCAGAGGTGGTGCAAGGTCTCTTTCAGCAGTGGGGAGAGTCTTGGTTAGATTTGTTCGCCACCGAAGAGAACGCGCAATGTCAGCAGTTCTGCGCATTGGAATTTCCAAGGCGGCACTCGCTCGGCGACGCTTTTCGTCGCGAGTGAAGTTACGGTCTTCTATACACTTTTCCGCCTATACCACTTCTACCCAGAGTGCTGAAGAAGATCAAGCGTGATCAGGCCCGAATCATCCTTGTGGCTCCAGACTGGGCACGAAGAGTCCGGTATCCCGAGCTCTTGAACATGGCCATCGATCCTCCGATCAGACTGCCTCTTCGGGAGGATCTTCTGTCGCAGCAGCAGGGGACGGGCCTTCACCCGAACCTGTCCAGCCTCCACCTCCTTGCATGGAGATTGAGCGGCGAAAGTTGAGCTTTTGACCTTCCTCCCGAAGTCTGTAATGTCATCTTGGCGGCCAGGCGGCCCTCCACTACAACGGTATACGCCTGAGGATGGAACAAATTTGTGGCATGGTGCGCAGCAAAGGCTGTGGATCCCCTTTCTGCCCCTCTCCGAGGTTCTCCTCTTCATTCTTTCTTTGGCCCAGCAGGGCTCTACTCTGGGCACCCTTAAAGGCTACCTTTTGGCCTTTCTTCGCCTTCCTGATCGGCCTTCTCTTTTCAAGTCCCCTATTGTAAATAGATTTCTTAAGGGCATTACACACCTCTTTCCTCCTATTCCTTTCGTAATGCCCCAGTGGGACTTGAATCTGGCCTTAACTTGCCTTATGTGTGCTCCTTTCAAGCCACTACATAATTGTCCTCTCAGACTCTTGACCTTAAAGACTGCTTTTCTGGTTGCCATCACTTCTGCTCGCAGGGTGAGTGAGCTTCAGGCTCTTTCTTCTAAACCTCCTTTCCTTGCTGTTCATCCGGACAAGGTTGTCCTTCGAACTAGACCTTCTTTTCTTCCCAAACTAGTTACCTCTTTCCACATAGGACAGACCATCACTTTGCTCACCTTCTTCCCGCCCCCGCATCCTTCTAAAGAGGAGGAGAGGCTCCACCGTCTGGATCCAAAATGTGCGCTATCATTTTACCTGGATCGCACAAAACAATTCCGGGTGGATGATCAGCTCTTTGTTGGCTATGTGGGCGCCAAGAAAGGTCGGGCCGTGCAAAAACAAACTCTCTCTCGATGGGTCGTTCTTTGCATTAAAATCTGTTATTCCTAGGCGAAAAAGGAGCCTCCAAGTAGGGTTGCACGCCCATTCCACCAGGGCGACGGCGGCCACTACTGCTTTGGGACGTGGAATCCCCCTCATTGACATCTGCCAGGCAGCCACGTGGGCATCATAGCACACGTTCACTAAACATTACTGCCTGGATAGCCAAGTCCGGAGAGACGGCTTCTTTGGCCGTTCAGTTCTCCAGGACATTCCGGTGTGAACTTGGTTCGCAGACCCGCCGCCGGGGTTGGTATTGCTGGGGTATCTATTGTAAGGTAAGGAATCTATAACTAATAGTCTCTTTCAGATGAACAAGTTACTTACCTTCGGTAACGATATATCTGTAAGAGACATATATTAGTTATAGATTCCTTACCGCCCCACCCATCGTCCCCGTTCTGCGAACTGAGTTCTAGAGCAATGGACTCCCTTTCAGGGCCCTAGTTTTGTGCACCAGTGGTCAGTGTCTTGCATGGCTCTGCGCTTCTGGTGTGGAATGTCGTGTAAAGAACTGCCGTCAGCGCGCAGGGGCGGCGTCTAAGTAGTAACCGCAATGTCATTCCGGCGATCACGACGCCAACGACTAACGCGGAGTCGACCAACGCCACCTACCGACGCGCAGTGGTACTGCTGAAGAAAAATTCTCCGGATCCAGTCTGACGCCTGGGGTAATTCTAAGGTAAGGAATCTAATATATGTCTCTTACAGATATATCGTTACCGAAGGTAAGTAACTTGTTCGCTACTACCCTACACTCCCCTAATGCCCGTAAATTCAGTATCTGATAGACATCTAGTCACAGATTCCTTAACTTAGAATATTCCCAGGCGTCAGACTGGATCCGGAGAATTTTTTGCAGCAGCACCTCTGCGCGCCGGGGGGGTGGCGCCGCATGGCTCCGCCCTGACGTCGTCCACGGACATGACGTCAGCGGAGCCATATAAGTCCCTCCCGGCGCGCTGACGTCAGTTTCCTTCTTTTCCGCGTCCCAACGCGGATCCAGGAGTAAGCGGTTCCTCTGGCCTGTTGTTTCAGACCTTCTCGACGCCTTCGGCGTCCAGGAACAGTGTGCGATGCCTTCGGGTTTCAAGGCGTGTGAGACCTGTACGCGGCAGATGTCAGCGACGGATCCTCACGCGATCTGTATGTGGTGCCTAGGAGAGCACCACGACTCCGAGGAGTGCAACGCCTGCCGGCGGATGAAGCCGAAGTCCCTGCGGGAGCGCCGGATGAAGTTGTTGACCGCCCGGATGTCCTGCTCGGCGTCTTCATGCCACCAATCTCCATCTCGAGCTGGGGCTCCGGTTCGGGTCCGGTCACGGAGTCATTCCCGCGGACGTTGTTCGCCTGACGCAGGTAAGCACAAGTCACGGAGGTCGTCAACCTCACATAAACGTGACGACGGGGCCCGCTGCTCCCGGTCCTTACCGGGCGCGGGCGCCCAGGAGTCGGCCCCCTTATACCCACCCTTTCCGGGTGTTGGGGCGACTCGGGCCCAGATGGAAGCCTATTCCAAGGCTCTTCAATCCATCTTTGGGTCACCCCCTCTCCCTGGCGCGCCCTCGGGCCCCACAGAGGGGGTAGGGACTCAGGTCGGGTCTTCGCCGGTGGGTTCACCCTCGGCGCCGGCCGAGTGCCTCGACTCCGGTTCCGGAGTCTCTGCGGCGTCGGGACACGGCCCGGAGGGGCATCCCAGTCAGACGTCGAGCCCTTCTGCCCCGTCTCCGCATAGCCCTTTGGGGCTCCCTGCGACGACGATGGATGCGGCTGCAGCACGGAGCTCGACTCCTTGTCGACATCCTTCCTCCCCGCAGGCCTCAGTGGAGGGCGAGTCGACGCCGGTCTGATGCCAGGCCGAGTCACCTCTGGTGATTGTCGACGTCGATACGACGCCGGTGCCGGTCCCTGTTGTTCCTCTGTTCGAAGAGGATGAGGACCCGGAGCACCCAAGGTTGTTTCGACGCTCTCCGGCTCCGCTGCCCCCTGGACAGTGGCCCTTTGCTCGGCCTCTGGCTGCGGCGCCTCTCCTTTCTGGTGGACGCGTTAGTCTTCAACTGTCCCCTACAGATGGTTTGTTATCGCCACCTAGAATGGCTACAGAGGCTAGCGCGGCATTTGCGAGGGCTGTTCGCAGGGCTACAGCTATTTTACACCTGCAACCCCCCTCAGTCTCCTTGCCTTCTGATCCATTATTGGATCTCCTCCACCAGGATGCTGTGGAGGTGGAGCCCTTGCTGCCTTTTGGCGGGTCGTTATTTGACACCCTTCTTGGCACGTGGGCACGGCCCTCCTCTGGAGACCCTGTGGATCGGGCCATCGCACGTCGGCATCGCCCGGCTCCAGATGACCCTGTCTGTTTGTCCCTTCATCCTAGGGCTCACGGCCGGGTAGTCTAGGCGGCTTTGGCCTCGCAGCCTTCCTCTCCTCTCCCGTTGCTACCTCCCACTAGGCAGTCTTGTTGGTTGGAGACATGTGGCCGCCATATTATTGCGTCCACTAGTTCGGGCATCCGTGCTCTGAACACGTCTTGTGTGTTTGCACGGGCTACTTTTGCCCTTTGGGACTCAGTCGAGCGTCTCCTTCCCTCTCCTCCAGAGGGTCTCCGAGCTGACCTGGATCGTCTCCTTCATGATGGCCGAGAAATGGCACAATTTACCATTCGGTCGGCCATGGACACCACTGACTCGGTGGGTCGGGCGATGGCCAGGTCTGTTGCTCTGCGTCGCCATGCCTGGCTGCGCGATGGCGGTTTCCCTGACAATGTGCGGGAGAGTCTTCGGGATTTGCCATTTGATGGCGTGACCCTTTTTGACAGTCATGCGGACTCAGCAGTCAACCGCCTCATGTCTGGGCTCCCATGACTGTGTTTTCTAGTCCTTTTGCGGACTTTTATTTTCAGGTGCAGTGTTGTCTCTGCTTGTTCTGGGCCCTGGGTTCATGACGTAATACCCAGACGGCCTGTTCGGCTTCCCGCCGTTTTTGCTTCTATTTAGTGCAGCTGGTCAGCTGATTCTCATTCTTTTGATTCCTCTGTCTAAGTTCGTGCTCCAGAGGTGCCCCTAGCTGGGGTTGAGGCTTACCCTATATGGGGTATTCGTTGGCTATTGTATAGCTGCCTTCCTTACACAGAAGGCTTGGTAGGCTGCTGTGGAGTCTTCTTCAAAGGGGTTGTCCTGCGGAGGAGACTGTGGTCTCTTTCTACTGTTGTGGACCCTTCCTTTTCCCTCTTGCGTCCCACAGATGGGCATCGCTCTATTGCCTATCCGTTGGGGTCTGCGGTTGGTCCGTAATACTCCCCTGCATCTGTAGATGCTCACTTCTCGAGGTTTCTGCCTCGCCTGCCTCTTCCAGGAGTGTCATTTCAGCTTCGCCCTCCTTGTCTATGTTGGCTTGTCTATCGTCAGCCACTGACCCTTGGACCACCTTGTTCTGTTCCGTTCCGGCACAGTTCGTCCTGCCCATGGACGACCTCAGGGCGGAGCCTTGTGGCGCGGCTCCCAGGCACGCAGGGCTGACGCGGCACGATTCTTCTGTGTTCTATGAGCGTCAGGTGGATGCTCCCTAGTATGTTCGCTGTCACGGGGGGCTTACGCTTTCTTTACGCTTGACTGGTTTCTACTCTCCTCTCTCTGGCATGGGTAGTACTTTCTCGTAGTTCAGACCTGTCTGGACTTTGTCTATAGACAGTGGCATCCTCGCCACGTACGCCAATACTGTACATTGCCTTGTGCCCTACTTTTATGGGCACTTCCCAAGCAAGAGTTTCCCCTTCCCCTGCTGCTTTCCGCGCTAGAGTTTGTCACACTTCTACTTCGGCCTGCTGCTCTCTGTGGAAGTGTTCTCTTCAGGACACTCACTGTCTTGTGTGGTCTTGTATGTACATCTCTTTACAATTTCCTGTTAGTCTGTGTGAGAAGTTGGCCTGGTATATGCTGTCCACTAATTAAAGTGGGCACCTTGCACCAGTCCAAACGACCCTTATTGATGATTAGGTTAAAGACAACCTTTATAGAAAGCTATCCTAGTGGTAGCTGTGGAGAGCAGCCTTCAGGCTAAGTCTTGAAGGAATGTAAAGCAGCTTGTTTTACCAGTATATAACCTCCTGAATGACCAGATGAAAGGAGAACCACACCAGGTGTATATAAAATATATGTATTTATTACTAAACACTCTACTAACCTCTATGAGATTAGAGAACAAGACACACAATGTTAAATCACTAGAACGACAGTAAATAGCACAATACACAGCGGGCTCCAGGGGGAGACCGAACCATATACTAAGAAAGTGGTATAGGAACCACGACTTGACTAGACACAGTGCCTAGAGCACGTAGAATCGCTGGGACCCCAAGGAACCACCCAAGGTAGTTACACAGGGGACCCACGGAGGATGGGTGCAGTGTGGGATCACAGACGCGAGCGCCGTACAACTCTATGGGAAAGTCGCGGTTGGAATTTTAAAGATTAAGGACACTTAGGAGAGGACTTCAAGCAAACCCAGCTAAACATAGAAGGTTCTAAGGCCAGCACCCTTGAGAGTACCGAGGTACCCGTGTTACCTATCCCAGAGGAGCCGGGTGCATAAGGGTCAAGTGGTGTTGGGAACCCTCATCGTTTTCAATGGCATGATGCGAGAAAGTACTGCTGCCGTGGAGAAGAAAAGTGTCCGGTGTGATACAAGCCTGGATCGGAGATCAGAAGAACCTGAAAGCAGAGGGAACAAAGTCTGGGTCACTTCACGTGACCAGGAGCGGAGCAATCAAATGCAAAGGTGCGATGAGGTGAAGCTTGACTCTGCAGCCACGGGGACCAGGAGACATCTGCGACGGCCACAGTCCGGATTCGAGCTGTCCCACGAAGGATGTCGAGTGGTGGGGGGGTCAGTGTCCGGATTGAACACCAACAAGCCTTGGCAACTGCAACCCACGCGGTCAGAGGAAAGATGCTTCTGCGAGGACCAGCAAGGTCCTGGGGACTCCCCAAGCGATGGAGAGTCAGGGCACGTATGGAGCAACCAGGGAAGCCCACTGAAAGTTAAAGTTGACTTCTTAGGGACCCACAGGCCAACGGACCAGGGATCGCGAAGGGACCTCGAGCTGAATCACGAAATACCAGCCCACGGAACACTCGTGGAGTGTAGGCCAGTAATCTTCGGTGGAATTGCTGCTCGGGGTCAGGACTACAAGTAGCCCAAAGCACAGCTTCAGGGATCGCCGAAAAGCATATGCTGCTGCAAATGTACACGGTGCCCAGGGGTACGGGTTTCACGGTCCCCACGAGGGATACGGGCCTCAGAATTGCTGAGAGCGCAGATCGACCTCGGGAACCCACCTCCTGTGTTGCAGAAATCTTCGGAGTCCTTCGGGAGCTTCGTAGATGCAAACCGGTCAGATGCGTTTAGGTGCCTGCTCAGCAGGGGAGTAACTCCTTTACTCCAAGGGAGATTCTTCAGTCGTCCAGCAAGGCGTAGATCGTCGAAGGTTACTTGGTTTCTGTAGCAGAGTTTAGTCCAGGTAATATCTAAAGTCCTGTAGCCAGGGGTTCCTACTTTATACCCAAGGAAGGGTTGGGACAAACTCTGGGGACCCACCTATGGGAGGGTCAGGACAGAGGGGTGGCTACACCCATGTCCTTTGTCCAGCTTGCACCAGAGCAGGAGCAAATGGCTCCTGCAACCGGTTTGAGCTGGACTATGCACAGGGACACCAAATGTGCCCCCAGTGCAGACATCAAAGCACTCTGAGAGTGCACCCACCCAGCCCCAATACACTAAAGCCTGTCTGGGAGGTGGTCACACCTCCCTGTGACAGGAAACCTATTGTCAAGCCTTCCCCTGCCGGAGTTTCGTCCAGCAGCAGGAGGGCAGACTTGTGTCTGTGGCTGGCAGCATCCATTTTGTGATGCCAGGGTTCTGTGAAGCTGGTACCGGGTGTACCGGTGTTGTCATATTTCTCCTCTAGAGGGTGGAATCATACCTCCCACACCAGTTACTGGTGTAGAGGTATGATTCCAAGGTGTTTGACACCAAACACGACATGTTTCCATGCAGCCATTTTAAAGTTAGCATTTACCGCGAGGTTATAATGCACTTAAGTATATATGGTTGGCTGCATCACAAACAACCCCGGAGAATAGGTTCCGAAGGCTGCAGAGGGGCTCTGCTCATGCATGGGGACCCTCTCACATAAAACCCAGCACCCTGCCTTCAGGATTGATAAGGCCTGCTATAGGGGTGACTGATAGGTTTATATGTGCAGTGATTAGGATAGATATAGTGAACCTATATCTAAGTAAGGGGTGCATGCACCACCTTACTCAGGCTGCAGCAGCAGACCTGTGGTGTCATTTTAAATGGTCTCTCAAGGGTGGCATAATACATGCTGCAGCCCCTGGGAGGCCTCTGGGGTACCTATGCCCTGGGTACATAGTATACCATATACTAGGGACTTATAAGGGTACCCCAGAATCCAATCTGGAGTGTACCTAAAGTACATGCAATCAATTTAGAGGAGAAAGCAGATAGACTGGGGTCCTGAATAGCAGGATCCCAGTCAGACTAAGTCGAAAACAGTGAACCATCAGCAAAAAGTGGGGGTAATTATAAGAAGCAGATCCTACTCTCCTACACAACCCCCCCCCCCGCCCCCCAAACGTCAGGACATTAAACTAACCTTGATCAGTTGAGTCTTCATGTTCTAAGTGGAAATATCTGGAGAGTCCATCTGCATTGTCATGGTTACTCCCAGGTCTATGTTCCACTGTATAGTCCATCCCCTGTAGGGTAATGGACCACCTCAAAAGTTTGGGGTTTTCACCCTTCATCTGTTTTAGCCATAAGAGGGGCTTATGGTCTGTCTGAACAATGAAGTGAGTGCCAAACAAGTATGGCCTCAGCTTCTTCAGAGCCCAAACCACAGCAAAGGCTTCCCTCTCAATGGCTGACCAACGTTTCTCTCTGGGAGTCGGCCTTCTGCTAATAAAAGCTACTGGCTGATCCTGACCTTCATCATTCAATTGTGATAACACAGCCCCTACCCCCAACTCAGATGCATCTGTTTGGACAATGAATTGTTTTGAGTAGTCAGGACTTTGCAGAATGGGAGCAGTGCACATGGCCTGCTTCAGGTCATCAAATGCCTTTTGACAGCTAATTGTCCACTGAACTTTCTTTGGCATTCTCTTGGAAGTTAAGTCATTCAAAGGGGTCACTGTGGATCCATATTATTTGACAAACCTCCTATAGTACCCAGTCAGCCCCAAGAAAGCTCTGACCTGAGTCTGGGTGGTTGGAGCAACCCAGTCCATGATGGTCTGGATTTTGCTCTGCAATGGTTGAACCTGGCTTCCACCCACAAGGTGGCCCAGGTATACAACTTGGCTCTGCCCTATCTGGCACTTAGTGGCCTTGATATTGAGGCCTGCTTTCTGCAGGGCCTCCAAAACATTTCTCAGGTGGACCAGGTGATCCTCCCAGATGGAGCTAAAGACAGCAATATCATCTAGATAAGCTGCACTATAGGCTTCCAGGCCTGTAAGGACTTTGTTCACCAACCTTTTAAAAGTGGCAGGTGCATCCTTCAAACCAAAGGGCAACACCACAAATTGGTAGTGCCCACTAGGGGTTGAGAATGCTGTTTTGGCTTTTGCATCCTCAGCTAGTCTTATCTGCCAGCTGTCAGGTCAAATGTGCTCAGAAACTTGGCTGAGGCCAAAGTATCTATAAGCTCATCTGCCCTAGGGATTGGATGGGCATCAGTCCTAGTGACTGCATTGAGGCCTCTGTAGTCAACACAAAACCTCATCTCTCTCTTACCACCCTGGGTGTGAGGTTTAGGTACCAAGACTACTGGACTAGCCCAAGGGCTATCTGAGGGTTCAATCACACCCAAATCCAACATCTTCTGGACTTCAGTCCTGATGCAGTCCCTGACATGGTCAGGTTGCCTGTAAATCTTATTTTTAACAGGCAGACTGTCCCCAGTGTCCACTTCATGAGTGCACCAGGTAGTCTGACTTGGAATCAGTGAGAACATATGTCTAAACTGGTTGAGAACTTTTCTGCAATCAGTTTGCTGCTGGTCAGTGAGGCTGCCTGCCAAGGCTACACCATCTACTGAACCATCAGGTTTCTGTGAGAGCAGGTCAGGGAGTGGATCACTCTCTTCCTCCTGTCCCTCATCAGTAGCCATGAGCAAGCCCATGTCTGCCCTGTCAACATATGGTTTGAGCCTGTTGACATGGAGCACCCTATGGGGGCTCCTGGGAGTTCCAAGGTCCACCAGGTAGGTAACCTCTCCCTTTTGCTCAACAATGGTATGAGGGCCACTCCACTTGCCTTGCAGTGCTGCTGGGGCCACAGGCTCCAACACCCATACTTTCTGTCCTGGCTGATAAACAGTAAACACAGCCTTTTGGTCATGCCAGGCCTTTTGCAATTCCTGGCTAGCCTCAAGGTTTTTAGTTGCCTTCTTCATGTACTCAGCCATCCTGGAGCGGAGACCAAGTACATAGTCCACAATATCCTGTTTAGGGGTTTGAGAGGTAACTCCCATCCCTCCTTCACTAGACACAATGGACCCCTAACTGGATGTCCAAACAGAAGCTCAAATGGGTTGTAACCAACCGCCTTCTGAGGAACCCTCTGTAGGCAAAGAGAAGGCAGGGCAAAGTATGTCCCATCTGCGCCTAAGCTTTTCTGGGGAGACCTTTAATCATGCCCTTTAAGGTTTTGTTGAACCTTTCAACTAAACCATTGCATTGTGGGTGATAAGGGGTGGTAAATTTGTAATTTACACCACACTCCTTCCACATAGCAGTCAAGTAACTAGACATGAAGTTTGCATCTCTGTCTGATACTACCTCCTTAGGAAAACCCACCCTGGAAAAAATTCCCAGGAGGGCCCTTGCCACCACAGGAGCTGTGGTAGTTCTAAGGGGAATTGCCTCTGGATACCTAGTGGCATGGTCCTCCACCACCACCACTACAAATCTGTGCCCAGATGCAGTTTGAGGATCCAGGGGACCAAAATGTCAATCCCTACCCTCTCAAAGGGAACCCCCACCACAGGTAGTGGTATCAGGGGGGCCTTTGTAGTGCTACCTGCATTACCACTGGCTTGACAGGTGACACAGGAGCGACAAAACTCCTTGGTGTCCTCAGACATATGAGGCCAATGAAAGTGAGGGACAATTCTGTCCCAAGTCTTGTTTTGGCCTAGGTGACCTGCTAATGGGATATCATGTGCTAGTGTCAATAGGAAGCTCCCAAACTTCAGAGGTATAACCAACCTCCTGGTGGCTCCAGGCTTGGGGTCTCTACACGCTGAGTAAAGGAGTCCATCATCCCAGTAGATCCTATGGGACCCACTAGCACTTCTAGCAGCCTCAGCAGCAGCTTGCTGTCTGAGGGGTTCAAGAGAGGGGCAGCTCAGCTGCTCCTGGCTCAGATCTGCCCTGGAAGGGCCCCCTGTCCCCAATAATTCAACCTGATCAGGTTCAAGCTCATCTGGGACAGTTCCTTCTTTCAGGACTAAGATCAGCTCCTCAAGAGACTGATCTGGATTCTGAGGCAGGGGGAAGACACTGCCTTAACCCTACTGCTCCTTCTCTTGGAAGGCGCCTGGTCCATTTTTCCAGGATCCAGGGCCTGTTCAGTGTTAGACATTTTTGCCTGTGACCTGGTCATAGCAAACACATCTGCGGGGATACCCAACGTTTCTGCATGAGTCCTGAGTTCCACTTCAGCCCAAGCTGAAGTTTCTAAATCATTGCCCAACAAGCATTCAACAGGGAGGTCTGCATTTACCACAACCTTCTTAGGGCCAGTTACTCCTCCCCAGGTGAAATTAACAACTGCCAAGGAATGGTCTGTCCTGACATTGCTAGCATTGGTCACTTGGTACATCTCACCAAGTATGATTTGCTCAGGAGCCACAAGATCTTTTGTCACCATTGTGACACTTGCTCCTGTGTCCCTGAATGCCAAGGCCTCTTTTCCATTTATTATAGGCTGTTGTCTGTATTTGCCCAGATTACTGGGGCTTACAAATAAGGAGGCCATATCCATGCCTCCATCACAGATCAACATAGCCTGAGTTGGAACTCTGACTAGGCCAGAGTCCATCTCAGATCCCAGGGTTAACCCTACTACACCCTTATTTGGAGCACCACCACTTGGAGCTGAACTAGGGGGAACAGTTGCCTTAGGGGCAGTGGTGGTTGGAGTTGAGTCCTTGGACTTGGAACAATCACTTATCTAATGGGTCTTCTGTTTACAGATTTGACACCATGGCTTCTTCTTGCCTTTTCCCTTGTTTGATTGTGACTCCCCACCAGATGCAGATTTTTGGGGCCCTTGAGAAGACTTCTGGTCTTTACCCTTCTCCCCACCCTTATCAGAGTTTTTAGAATCTTGCTTCTTGGAGTCACCACCTTGGTTCTGAACCTTCTGCCTCACCCTGGTTCTGACCCATTTGTCTGCCTTCTGGCCGCCCAATTCTTGGGGAGAGGTCAGATCAGAGTCCACCAGGTACTGATGCAGGAACAGCTGATTTTGACAGTTATTAAGGATCTGCTCTCTCATGATTAAATTATACAATCCTTTGAAATCACACACCTTACTGCCAAGTAACCAGCCTTCCAGAGCCTTAGTAGCACAATCTACAAAGTCAACCCAGCCCTGAGTCTGTGCCTTCTGGGTGTCTCTGAACTTTAACCTGTATTGTTCAGTGGTTAAGCCAAACCCATCAATCAGAGCACTCTTCAGGACTTTGTAATTATCAGCATCCTCTTCTCTTACAGTGAGGAGCTTGTCTCTACCTTTGTCTGCAAAGGAGAGCCACAAGATTGCTGCCCACTGCTCCTGAGGGACCCTCTGTACCTTACAGGGCCTCTCCAGTACAGTTATCCATTTGTGTATGTCATCCCCACTCTGATAGGGAGGGACAATCTTGTTCAGGTTCCTATGGTCATGAGTATGTTCTCTACTCCTAGGGACACTGTGGCTGCCACCATGGGGCTCTAGCCCCAACTTCTGAGAAGCTCTCTGAAGCTCTAGGGATTTCCTATCTAAGGCCAATTGCTCTCTCTTGATTCTGAGCTTAGCTCTCTCAAACTCAAGCAGTTGGCACTTCTTCTCATAAGAGGACTCCCTTTTATGAGAAACAGAGCTCCCTACAGATGTACCAGAATGATTAGATTCCTGAGAAGGAGATCTTGATCTTCTTGGTAAACTGTTAACCCTTCCAGGTGGGGTAAAGAGAGGCCCATTGAGGCCTCCTTCCTCACCTTCAGGAAGAATTGGATTGTCCAGGGTAGAATCATTTTGATCCTCCTGGCCAGCATCAGAGTCCAGGCCATTGAAGTTCTCACTTCCTGTCCTTTCCTCTTCTGCTGCCCCACCCCCTTTGCCTACCTCATCAGACCCTGGGGTCTTTCTGAGGTCATCTAAAAGCAAAGTCTCTATGAGACGTTGAGTGTTGGGGTTTTTCCCTGTCTTCAGTTTCCTAGATGTACACATGGCTCTCAATTCTTGGAATGAGAGATGGTCATACTTAGTTGGCAAGGAGCCACCGGCTTCAGGCCTAGAAGACATGCTAGTGTGGTGTGGTGTATGTACCTACCTACTCTAGTGGGAACTGAACTCTCTTGAGTTGGAGAAAGGGTGTGCTAGGCCCTTGACTTACCCAACTCTAAGTTCAGTAGAACTTACTTTATTCTAGTCTTGATTTATATGTACCTAAGTACCTTTAGTTGTTTTCAGTTAGTCACTCAATGAGATTATCTGGTAAAACAATAGCAAGCTTGAATCCCAACCGCTGCACACCAATGTGAGAAGTTGGCCTGGTATATGCTGTCCACTAATTAAAGTGGGCACCTTGCACCATTCCAAACGACCCTTATTGATGATTAGGTTAAAGACAACATTTATAGAAAGCTATCCTAGTGGTAGCTGTGGAGAGCAGCCTTCAGGCTAAGTCTTGAAGGAATGTAAAGCAGCTTGTTTTACCAGTATATAACCTCCTGAATGACCAAATGAAAGGAGAACCACACCAGGTGTATATAAAATATATGTATTTATTACTAAACACTCTACTAACCTCTTTATGAGATTAGAGAACAAGACACACAATGTTAAATCACTAGAATGACAGTAAATAGCACAATACACAGCGGGCTCCAGGGGGAGACCGAACCATATACTAAGAAAGTGGTATAAGAACCACGACTTGACTAGACACAGTGCCTAGAGCACGTAGAATCGCATGGACCCCAAGGAACCACCCAAGGTAGTGACACAGGAGACCCACGGAGGAGGGGTGCAGTGTGGGATCACAGACGCGAGCGCCGTACAACTCTATGGGAAAGTCGCGGTTGGAATTTTAAAGATTAAGGACACTTAAGAGAGGACTTCAAGCAAACCCAGCTAGACATAGAAGGTTCTAAGGCCAGCACCCTTGAGAGTACCGAGGTACCTGTGTTACCTATCCCAGAGGAGCCGGGTGCATAAGGGTCAAGTGGTGTCGGGAACCCTCGTCGTTTTCAATGGCGTGATGCGAGAAAGTACTGCTGCCGTGGAGAAGAAAAGTGTCCGGTGTGATCCAAGCCGGGATCGGAGATCAGAAGAACCTGAAAGCAGAGGGGACAAAGTCTGGGTCACTTCACGTGACCAGGAGCGGAGCAATCGAATGCCCACCGATGTCTGGTGCTTCAGGTGCGATGAGGTGAAGCTTGACTCTGCAGCCACAGGGACCAGGAGACGTCTGCGATGACCACAGTCCCGATTCTAGCTGTCCCACGAAGGGTGTCGATTGCTGGGGGGTCGGTGTCCGGATTGAACACTAACAAGCCTTGGTAACTGCAACCCACGCGGTCAGAGGAAAGATGCTTCTGCGAGGACCAGCAAGGTCCTGGGGACTTCCCAAGTGATGGAGAGTCAGGGCACGTCTGGAGCAACCAGGGAAGCCCACTGAAAGTTAAAGTTGCCTTCTTAGGGTCCCAAAGGCCAACGGACCAGGGATCGCGAAGGGACCTCGAACTGAATCACCAAATACCAGCCCACGGAACACTCGTGGAGTGTAGGCCAGTAATCTTCGGTGGAATTGCTGCTCGGGGTCAGGACTACAAGTAGCCCAAAGCACAGCTTCAGGGATCGCCGAAAAGCATATGCTGCTGCAAATGTACACGGTGCCCAGGGGTACGGGTTTCACGGTCCCCACGAGGGATACGGGCCTCAGAATTGCTGAGAGCGCAGATCGACCTCGGAGACCTCGGGAACCCACCTCCTGTGTTGCAGAAATCTTCGGAGTCCTTCGGGAGCTTCATAGATGCAAACCGGTCAGATGCGTTTAGGTGCCTGCTCAGCAGGGGAGTAACTCCTTTACTCCAAGGGAGATTCTTCAGTCGTCCAGCAAGGCGTAGATCGTCGAAGGTTACTTGGTTTCTGTAGCAGAGTTTAGTCCAGGTAATATCTAAAGTCCTGTAGCCAGGGGTTCCTACTTTATACCCAAGGAAGGGGTGGGACAAACTCTGGGGACCCACCTATGGGAGGGTCAGGACAGAGGGGTGGCTACACCCATGTCCTTTGTCCAGTTTCGCGCCAGAGCAGGAGCAAATGGCTCCTGCAATCGGTTTGAGCTGGACTATGCACAGGGACACCAAATGTGCCCCCAGTGCAGACATCGAAGCACTCTGAGAGTGCACCCACCCAGCCCCAATACACTAAAGCATGTCTGGGAGGTGGTCACACCTCCCTGTGACAGGAAACCTATTGTCAAGCCTTCCCCTGCCGGAGTTTCGTCCAGCAGCAGGAGGGCAGACTCGTGTCTGTGGCTGGCAGCATCCATTTTGTGATGCCAGGGTTCTGTGAAGCTGGTACCGTGTGTACCGGTGTTATATTTCTCCCTCTAGGAAGGTGGAATCCTACCTCCCACACCAGTTACTGGTGTGGAGGTATGATTCCAAGGTGTTTGACACCAAACACGACATGTTTCCATGCAGCCATTTTAAAGTTAGCATTTACCGCGAGGTTATAATGCACTTCAGTATATATGGTTGGCTGCATCACAAACCACCCCGGAGAATAGGTTCCGAAGGCTGCAGAGGGGCTCTGCTCATGCGTGAACCTATATCTAAGTAAGGGGTGCATGCACCACCTTACACAGGCTGCAGTAGCAGACCTGTGGTGTCATTTTAAATGGTCTCTCAGGGGTGGCATAATACATGCTGCAGCCCCTGGGAGGCCTCTGGGGTACCTATGCCCTGGGTACATAGTATACCATATACTAGGGACTTATAAGGGTACCCCAGAATCCAATCTGGAGTGTACCTAAAGTACATGCAATCAATTTAGAGGAGAAAGCAGATAGACTGGGGTCCTGAATAGCAGGATCCCAGTCAGACTTAGTCGAAAACAGTGAAACATCAGCAAAAAGTGGTGGTAACTATAAGAAGCAGATCCTACTCTCCTACACTATGTACGTTTAGTACTGACTCTTTCGAGTACTGCTCAGTCTCCCAGTCTGTCTCGCGGGGGACCGTGGCTCCTCCCTGCCGGGTGGCTAATGTCGCTTATGGGTCTGGACATTGCTCTGTCCGGTTCTGCTGCAACATAGCTGTTGGTACCTATGGTGCGCTCTTGTATTCTTTTATGAAACGCATCCTTCACGGCTGTGTCCTTTCTTGATGTATATTCTAACCTGCGCTCTACACACAACCAGGGGTCACGCATACTAGGGTTTCCTTGCTGCCGTGTCCGTGGTCTTGCTCTCGGCCTTCTTATGGGAGCAAGCCTTCTGTGTGTGTGTCCAGCTTGCCGGATCCCTTTTGCCGGTTGACTACCTGGTGATGCATCTCTCGCATCTGGGCTGTTCTAGCTGCCTTCCATTGTGCATTTCTTTTATGTGGTGTGGTTCTAGCAGTACACGTGGTCTGCCCATGTGTACTTCTGTCCCCCGCATGCATGTCTCTTCTTGTAGTCATGGTTATATGCCATTCTCCTTGTTGACGTCCGCCTCTCACATGTCATTTTGTGTAGGGGTGATTGCGCAATGACAGGTCTTGTGTCTCTGGTAACACAGGCTCTTCCTGGACATGGTCAGCATCCTGCCACTGCTGTCCAAAGTTTCTTAGCTGGTACGCTTTCAACAGTGCTTCTCCACTGTTGTGCATGCTCGACCTGTATGCTCTGACTCGGTCATACCGTCTGGTCCTCTCTCTGGGTCTTTGTCTCTTGCAGATCCATCGGATCCTGCGGATCCATCGGCTCCTATGATCAGTTCACCTTCTTTGCGGAAGTTATGGACTCTCACATTCCGCACTGACATTCTGGTTCTGTGCTCCTTTCAACCCTGTATAAACGAGAGGGCTTTCATGCCGTCCCTTGACAGCTTGTGGTGCCTTTGCCTCCCATTGTTTTCCCGCTCCTTACAGAGCTTACTGGTCTGGTGTTGGCCACGCTGGCATTGCTGCCCCCACTGTGTTTAGTCAACTTGTTGACGACTGGGTTCTCTTTGGAATTTGGTGGGGTTCAGTCGCAGAACCGCCTCCTATGGGGTATGGCTTTGGTATCTATTCTAAGTTAAGGAATCTGCGGCTAGATGTCTCTATCAGATGAACGAGTTACTTACCTTCGGTAACGATGTATCTGGTAGAGACACAGTCTAGCCGCAGATTCCTTAACGCCCGCGCATCCTCCCCGCTCTGCGAGGACCTTTTCAGGTTGGGTTTTATGCACTCGCCTCCTTCCGGGTGGCTTTTGTCTTCCTGCGGGGTAGCGTCTTTCACCTCCCTCCTCGGTAGGATGATTCATTCTATCTGAAAGAGACACGTTAGTGATAGATTCCTTACCTTAGAATATCCCCAGGCGTCAGACTGGATCCGGAAAGTTTTTCGTTAGCAGTACCCCTGCGCTTCAGTAGGTGGCGTTGTGCGGCTCCGCGTCCGTCGCTGGCGTCGTAAGCGCCGAGATGACGTCACGGAGACTACTTGGGCGCCACCCATGCGCGCTGACGTCAGTTCTTTCTTTTTCCGCGCCAGTAAGCGCAGATCCGGTTAGAGCACGTACCGTAGTCACTTTTTGACTACCCTTTTTGAGACTTTTGTCTCCTGTAATTGGTTTCCTTGGTGCACGTAGGGATGCCTGGATTTAAGTCTTGTGGGGCCTGCCGTCGCAATATGTCGGTGGCGGACCCCCACGATGTCTGCCTCTACTGCCTGGAGACCGACCACGACTCCTGGTCCTGTCTGGACTGTCGGGCCATGGCCCCAAAGGCCTTGAGAGAGCGGCGCTGGAGGTCCGGCACTCGTCCCAGCGCCGTTCCCGGTCCAGGGGCCGTTCCAGGGAACGCTCGCGGGGCCACAGTCATCGCTCCTCGGGCTCCAAGTCTTCACCCTCGGATTCGGGTAAGAGACGACACAAAAAGAAGTCGAAGAAGCATGTTCGCTCACCGACGTCCCCCCGTCGGTCCTCGGATGCGGACGAGGGGGACAGGGGCTTTGCCCCAGCGGCTCCTTCGGAGCTCGAGAGTCCCGCGGCCTACCCACCTTACCCGGGTCCGTCGGCGACTCCCGCACAGGTGCAAGAGTTTCTTGCTACCATGGACCGCCTTTTTAGGCCTCGGGCTCCCGCCGGCGCGCCCTCGGGCCCCGCGGTCCCATGTCGGGATCCTGTAGGACCGGATCCAGCTTCTGCGCCACAGGATCCTGCGCCGTCGGCTCCGGCCACGGCGCCACAAGGTCCATCGCTGCCGGCTCCGGCGCCACAGTGGATGCCATTTGTCCCGCCCTTGCCCAGGTTCCAAGACCATTTTGCTCCTACCTGGAATCTGCATTGGGACACGGCGCCGGTCCCAACGCCGTTTGTTCCTTCTCTGGCTCCTGCCCTGCCGCCGCGGTCAGTGCCACATGCGGCGGAGGTGGAGGACGACTGGGAGGGGTCCGAGGACCCTCTTGCTCGTCAGTGTGACTCTGAGCAGGACTGGGCGGACGATTTGGAGGATGCCGGCGACCTCGACGTCCCCTCTGACGCGGGGTTTGCCTCTCCCCCGCCTACCATGGAGGAGGGCGCCTCCTACACGATGGTGCTGTGTAGGGCAGCTGAGGTTCTCAACCTTGATCTCCCTACGGTGGCCCTCAAAACTAACCTCCTCACTGAGGTGCTCCAGACGGCGTCCACTTCGTCAGAGCCCCTGCTGCCACTTAATGACGCCCTCACTGACGTCTTGCTGGGCACTTGGTTGCGGCCAGCCACAGGGGCCCCTGTGGATAAGAACGTCGCCAGGCGTCATCGCCCGGCGCCCGGTGACCCTGCCTTTCTGACCACTCATCCTACGCCTGAGAGCCTGGTCATCCAAGCTTCGACGTCCCAGAGTGCCTTCCCCACGGCTCCGCCGGATAAGGACCCTAAGAAGCTGGAGCAGTTCGGCAAGCGGTTGTTCTCTTCGGCCAGCTTGGGGCTGCGGTCGGTGAACACCGCTTGCCTATTGGGCCGCTATTCCCACGCGGTGTGGGATACAGTTGCACAGGTGTTGCCCCAGTGTCCTGAAGAGGCCCAAGCTGTGCTGTCCCAAGCTGTTGCCGAGGGTAAAGATGCGGCTAAGTTCGCCATTCGGTGTGGTTTGGACACCGCGGACTCACTAGGTAGAGCGATTTCTACGACTGTGGCGCTTCGTCGCCACGCCTGGTTGAGATCTACCGGGTTCTCGCCAGATGTCCAAAGCTCGCTCATGGACATGCCCTTTGATGGCACTCGTCTGTTTGGCGATAAGGCCGACAGTGCGCTGGAGCGTTTTAAGGACTCGCGGGCCATGGCCAAGTCCTTAGGTCTTTCCACGAAAAGTCCAGCCACTCCTGGTTTTCGTTCCTTTCGTGGTCGGACAAGTGGGTGTTGCAGATCATCCGCAAGGGTTACGCCCTTCCCTTTCAGTCCACCCCTCCAGCCATGCCACCTCAGTTCCACCGCATGTCGGGGGACCACTTGGCACTTCTCCTGCAGGAGGTCACGGCCCTCTTGGCCAAGGGGGCCATCGAGTGTGTTCCTGGGCCAGAAGTAGGGAGTGGTTGTTATTCCCACTACTTTCTGGTCCCCAAAAAGGACAAGGGGGGCTTGCGCCCCATCTTGGATCTCAGTAACGTCAATCGCTTCCTCCGGAAGGAGAAGTTCAAGATGCTGGCTCAGGTCTTGGCTGCCCTCGACCCTGGAGACTGGATGGTAGCGTTGGACTTGCAGGACGCCTATTTTCACATCCCCGTCCTGCCGGCCCACCGGCGTTACCTGCGGTTCACGGTAGGCCAGGAGCATTTTCAGTTTGCCGTGCTCCCCTTCGGCCTTACCAGCGCCCCTCGGGTGTTCACGAAGGTGATGACGGTGGTCCCAGCTCATCTGCGCAGGTCAGGGGTATCAGACTTCCCCTACCTCGACGACTGGTTGTTGAAGGCGGTCTCGCCCCAGGCAGTCGTCCCCCACCTTCAGACTACGGCCGACCTCCTGCAGTTGCAGGGGTTCTCCATCAACGTGCCGAAGTCGCACCTGAGTCCCTCTCAGAAGCTCCGCTTCCTCGGAGCGGATCTGGATTCAACGCTGTTTCGGGTTTATCCTCCCGAGCAGCGAGTCCGGGATATTCAGGCTATGATTCCGATCTTTCAGCCTCTATCCCGGGTTTCAGTCAGGATGACCCTCCGGCTCCTGGGCCTGATAGCCTCCTGCATCCTGCTGGTGCAACATGCCAGATGGCATATGCGGGCTCTGCAGTGGGACCTGAAGTTCCAGTGGGCACAGCATCAGGGCAACCTGTCCGATCATGTCCAGATCTCGGAGGGCACTGCACGACAATTGAGGTGGTGGCTCACGAATCACGATTGGGTCAATGGCAGATCCCTCTCCCTTCCCCAACTGGAGCACACAGTGGTGACGGATGCGTCCCTCCTGGGATGGGGTGGCCACTTGGGAGAGGCGGAGATCAGAGGCCTCTGGTCTCCGGCGGAGTCCCGGCTCCATAACAATCTTTTGGAGCTTCGGGCGATCCGACTTGCACTGAAGGACTTCCTTCCCTCTGTCCGGGGAAGTGTAGTGCAGGTGTTTACGGACAACACCACCGCCATGTGGTATTGCAACAAGCAGGGCGGGGTGGGGTCGTGGACCCTATGTCAGGAGGCTCTGCGCCTCTGGACTTGGCTGGAACGTCACGGCATTACCTTGGTGGTTCAGCACCTGGCAGGTTCTCTGAACGCCAGGGCGGACGAACTCAGCCGCCGGTGCTTGATGGATCACGAATGGCGTCTGAACTCGGACGTGGCGCAAGGTCTCTTTCTGCAGTGGGGAGAGCCTTGGTTAGATCTTTTCGCCACCGAAGAGAACGCGCAATGTCATCAGTTCTGCGCGTTGGAATTTCCAAGGCGGCACTCGCTCGGCGACGCTTTTCGTCGC
Source organism: Calotriton arnoldi (assembly GCA_963921515.1). Lineage (NCBI taxonomy): Eukaryota > Metazoa > Chordata > Amphibia > Caudata > Salamandridae > Calotriton > Calotriton arnoldi. The sequence continues at coordinate 194,848 of CAWUFW010009566.1, forward strand.
GAGTGGAGTTGCGGTCTGTTGTACGCCTTTCCGCCTATACCACTTCTGCCCAGAGTGCTGAAGAAGATTCGGCGCGACCGGGCCCAAGTCATTCTTGTGGCTCCGGATTGGGCACGAAGATACTGGTATCCCGAGCTACTCAACATGGCGCTCGATCCCCCGATCCGACTGCCTCTTCGGGAGGATCTTCTGTCGCAGCAGCAGGGGACGGTCCTCCACCCGAACCTGTCCAGCCTCCACCTCCATGCTTGGAGATTGAGCGGCGACAGTTGACAGCTTTCGATCTTCCTCCCGCAGTCTGCGATGTCATTCTGGCAGCCAGGCGTCCCTCCACTAAATCGGTATACGCCTGCAGGTGGAACAAGTTTGTGGCATGGTGCACAGCTAAGGCTGTGGATCCCCTTTCTGCCCCTCTTTCCAAAGTCCTTCTGTTCCTTCTTTCTTTGGCCCAGCAGGGCTCTGCTCTGGGCACTATCAAAGGTTATCTTTCGGCCATCTCCGCCTTTCTCAGGCTTCCAGATCAGCCTTCCTTGTTTAAAACTCCGGTTGTTAACCGTTTCCTGAAAGGCATTACGCACACGTTTCCTCCCGTGCCGTTCATTATGCCTCAATGGGATTTAAATCTTGTCTTGACATATCTGATGTGCGCTCCCTTCGAGCCCCTTCATACCTGTCCTTTGCGTCTTCTCACTCTCAAGACGGCTTTCCTGGTAGCTATCACCTCTGCCAGAAGAGTGAGTGAGCTCCAGGCTCTTTCTTCTAAACCTCCTTTCCTTTCTGTTCATCCGGACAAGGTGGTTTTAAGGACCCGTCCTTCTTTCTTGCCAAAGGTTGTCACGCCCTTCCACATCGGGCAGACCATCACTTTGCCCACCTTCTTTCCGCCTCCGCATCCTTCAAAAGAGGAAGAGAGGCTCCACCGTCTGGACCCAAAACGTGCGCTCTCGTTCTATCTGAAGCTCACACAACAGTTCCGGGTGGATGACCAGCTCTTTGTTGGCTACGTGGGCGCCAAAAAAGGTCGGGCCGTGCACAAACGAACCATCTCTCGGTGGGTCGTTCTGTGCATCAAAGCGTGTTACTCGTTGGCTAAGAAGGAGCCTCCTGTGGAACTGCGTGCCCATTCTACCAGGGCGACAGCAGCCACTACTGCCTTGGGACGCGGCGTCCCCTTGCAGGATATTTGTCAGGCAGCTACGTGGGCCTCGCTGCACACGTTTACCAAGCATTACTGCCTTGACAGTCGGGTCCGGAGAGACGGCTTCTTTGGCCGTTCTGTTCTCCGTGACTTTCTGGTGTAATCCATTCGCAGACCCTCCACCGGGGTTGGTATTGCTGGGGTATCTATTCTAAGATAAGGAATCTATCACTAACGTGTCTCTTTCAGATGCACAAGTTACTACTTGTGTAACGATATATCTGTAAGAGACATTAGTTAGTGATAGATTCCTACCGCCCACCCATCCTCCCCGTTCTGCGAACTGATTTCTAGGGTTAAGGTCATCCCTTTCAGGGCCCTAGTTTCATGGCACCAATGGTCAGTTTCTTGCATGGCTCTGCGTTCCTGGCGCGGAAAGTCGTGTACAGAACTGACGTCAGCGCGCATGGGTGGCGCCTAAGTAGTCTCCGTGACATCATCTCGGCGCTTACGATGCCAGCGACGGCCGAGGAGCCGCACAATGCCACCTACTGACACGCAGGGGTACTGCTAACGAAAAACTTTCCGGATCCAGTCTGACGCCTGGGGATATTCTAAGGTAAGGAATCTATCACTAACTAATGTCTCTTACAGATATATCGTTACACAAGTAGTAACTTGTGCGTTTTGCTTGTTCTACTCCACCCATTCTCGTGAGTGGGCGGTGGGTGTATGTATCCTTCTACATCCCTACACCCTGGTTCTTCCAGTGTGGGGCCTACTAATGTTCTTCTTCCCTCCCTCCCACCTTCTCCATTGCTTTTGGGGTCTCTTGTCTCTTGACTCCACTACAGTCAATTGGTTTGGGGTCTATTTGACTGTGCCTCAGTCCATAGATCTCTTACAGGGGATACGGCATTCCTGGTGTTGCCGACCTGTGGTAGGTCGTCATTACTTAGGTGGTCCCGCTCTTGTTGCCCTTCACGGTTAGATCTTGCGATTGCAGGCTTCCTGTCGTCTGCCTTGCCATTCTTTTCATATGTCATTTTGCCTCAGTGGAGGGCATAGCCTTCGCTTTTGCGGGCTGTTTCTCAGAGCGGTGCTCTGCTCTTTCCCTTCAATTGCTTTCAGTATACAGTGCTTGTCACTGTTATTTATGGTGAGGTTTCTCACCATTCGATTCTTTTTGTGTTTTGTTTCACTGATTTTTCATCTTTTTTCGCACACTGTTCCCATACTCTCACAGTTTTTGGTGGTGGCTCCGCGTTGTGGCGCGGAAATGTTTCTCCGAAGAAAACTGACGTCAGCGCACCGGGAGGGACTTATATGGCTCCGCTGACGTCATGTCCGTGGACGTCAGGGCGGAGCCGCCCCCCGGCGCGCAGAGGTGCCGCTGCAAAAAATTCTCCGGATCCAGTCTGACGCCTGGGGATATTGTAAGTTAAGGAATCTGCGGCTAGACTGTGTCTCTACCAGATACATTGTTACCGAAGGTAAGTAACTCGTTCATTTAGGGGAGCCCCTCGCACCAGAGAATCAGATTCCTGTTGACTTACGAAGAAGAACACTGGAGAGCCGCTAAAGCAAACACTAAGGAAGAAGCACGTGACCTGGTACCAGCCCCGCCGACCTGTCTGCAGTTCCGTCTAAATGCGCCAAACCTTGTCTCGTTCTGCAGCTGCTTTGCCTCCAAAACCTTGGAGGCCCACCTGCCTTCAACAAAGAACCAGGGACTCCCGTGGAGCAGCAGAGCTGCTTCCCGGCATCCTGCAGGCACCCCAAAGAAGACTGTGCGACTCAGGAACCGCAAAAACTCAACACCGAAAAGTACTACTGAACGTGCGATTCCTAGCCCGAGCTGAAGTGGGCCAACGGTGCCAGTGTGGTCCCCCTGGCCTCCAGAAACAGTCCACCTTGGACCGGCCCACTGTGGACTCCCTAACGCCGCCTGCAGCCTCTGTTTGTAGGCCTCCTCTACCATGACTGCTCCTGGTGACAAAAACCCGACCCCTAAGGAAACCTCTGCACCCGTTGCCCCTTGCCCTTGGAGAAGAGAACCGAAGGTGTCCCCAAGCTTCATGAGGCCTGAGCCCCCTTATTGGTTCAGCCCAACAGATCCCCAAGTCCGAGCCTGCAGCCTCTTTTCCAGCTGACCGATCTCCATACATTTGAATTTGGCACCCGACCCTTTAAGGCACCCCTGCGTCCCAGTTCTGCCCGAAGTGAACTGTTGTTGCTGCCTTGGACCTTGCCTCATACTCACCTTAAGTCCAGAAGATTGGTCCCTTAAGTCGCTGTTGAGTGCCCAAATGCAATACATGTTTTTCCTCCCTAGGTTAACATTACAGCGAAGTGCTTCAATTACTATTTAAAGTATCAAATTCACCCGACGCTGAAAAACACATCTCTGCATTCAGATGCCCCAGTGCCTCCCAAGGTGATCTGTTTGTGCTGCCTTGGACCTTGCCCCAGACTCACCTTAGTAAGGGTTTCGTAAGTTGTTGGTTAGTGACAGTATGCAGAGTATGTTTTCTTCCTAGGTTAACATTGCCATGAAGTGCTACAATTGCGATTTAAAGTATCAAAAACTTGTTTTCTTCAAACCTGCTATTTTAAAATGTACTTTCCTGATTTTGATGATCTTGGTGCCTAAAGATATATAAAAAATACGTGTTATTTTTATAAATAGTTGTGGATCTTCTTATTGAGTCATGTGCATAATTTATTGACTATTGTGTGTAATTGCGGATGTCGAACGCTACTCTCTGAGCAGCCTAAGGTTGCTTGACCACACTACTCCCTAAAAGAGCGCCATGGGACTGCTTGAGCAAGAACCTGTCCACTGGTAAGGGAATACCTGGACTCTTTGCATGGTATACAATATAAAGAGCCAGCTTCCTACAATGTGCAAGTGATTTGCTATAGAAAATTCTCTGGATCAAGTTTGGCGTCTGGGGGTAATCACAAGGTGGGAATCCACAGTTAGCTAAAAGCAGAAAAGACGTTACCAAAGGTAAATACCTTGTTAGTCGATTACTGACCCTCATGAGGTTTCTTTGTGAGGCTTGGGCTCGAGGCATGATTTGCAGTACTACGACCTTTGTCTCAACATGCATCCCAATGCCATCAAGAAGCATGAAGATAAGCTGCTCATGGCCCATACCCATGAATAACATTGTGTTGGGTACCGTTTGCGCACTAGGTCTTGTTCTTAGTCCAGCTCCTCCTTCCAAGTCTTAAAAACAAAAAAAAGTAGAAAACATAAGAAGAGGAGACATGGTAACTCGTTACCAAAATGTCGCTCTCATTTGAGAGGTAAGTCCCTTGCAAGGACGTCCTTGGAAACAGCGTTGGTAAAGATAACTCTCCGTCTGGAGCCTCTACTAGTGGAGTCACCTGCACCTCTGCCAGGCACGAGTCCTGCTCTGGCACTGCATAAGGCTTGCCATGAGTTCCCAGCACCAGGAGCCAATTCAGCTATCTTCATGCACGCTATTCTGCAATTATTTAGGTGTGCTTCAATGCCCTCTGAAGCACCTCTTGTCCCGTGGGACCTTTTGGTGCTCTGTTTAGAGTACCACAGCAAGTCCTCCCTCAGCATCCTTGGTTTAGCTTTGATTGCCTCTGGCATCAAATGCAGGCTTCCCAGCCGATTGTCATAACTCTGTCTCCAATGCCGTCGATATAGTATCCTCCTTTGCACCTCCTCTGGCACATCCTAAAGAACTGCCTGTGCCTAATTCTAAAGCAATACTGCAGTGGTCCAGGGATGAGGCTCAATGACTAATTGAAGAGCAACAATAGAGGGAAGAGTAGAAGGTTACTTCTTGACAAAGACACTGACAGACAATACATGTTTTATTTGAATAAGTTTGACCAAATTCAGATGCTAGATATTATCCAGCATGATACAGACGACTGCATCGAAGCAGCCAACCTCCTACCTCTGGCGTCTGATACTGCAGACGACTACTTGGCCTTGCAGCTGGCTAGTGTGCTAGATACCTCGCCAAAGGTTAAGATTGTCTGTTTCTCAGAGTGATGGCCTGATCTTTGGACCTCAAATCCTTGTTGAAGGATTACTGCCATTTTTTAAAGTTTCTGAGATTTTTCTAGAGGGTTCCATTTTTGCCAGTGTCAGCCCTCACAACCTTCTCAACAACAGAACCAGCTCTTCTGATAGTGACTAATAGCCGCAGATTATTCAACCTTTTGAACATTCCCTAGGCATCACACTGAATCTGGAAACTTTTCAGCAGTACCTCTGCGTGTTGGTAGGTGGTGCAGTGTGGCTCTGCACTGACACCATTCTGCTCCAGAAATAACATGTAGTGCCTTTATAGGCGCGACTTCCGTGCCTGACGTCAGTTCCTTTCAAGACTATCTGTGCACCCAGATGCAGAGCTTTAAAAGCAAATTGGTAGACCAGTGTTCAGATTTCTGTACTTAGGATCTTATTAATGGAAAGAGTCCAATCACAGAACGAGAGGGATGAGAGGGTCAGTGAGGAATCTGCGGCTAGATAGAATTTCTACCAGAAAGAGCATTACTGAAGGTAAGTAACTTGTTCTTCTGATTAAGACTCCTAGCCGCAGATTCCTCACCTTTTGAATAGATACCAAAGCAGTACCTAACTGGAGGTGGGCTGTGAATGGACTGAAACCAGAACATCCTGTAGAACTGACAGGACAAAATGCCCTTCTTGGCAAACCGAATTGTCCAGACAATAGTTCTTCATTACTGTTTAGAGGTATGCCCACTTAGGCACCCGGAAAATGTTGAAGACAGAGACTCTGCATGCTAATGCAGTGGTAGTAGCTTTAGCCCTGGTAGAATGAGTATGCAGTATCTCCAAAAGCTGCTTCTTGGCCATTGCGTAGCACATCTTACTGCAGAGTTCGATAAGCAGGAGATGGTTCTCTTCTACAAAGCATTGCCCTTCTTTGCCCCAGTGAACCCCACAAAGAGCTGATCATCCACCTGATGTTCTTTGGTATGATCTATGTAGACGCTCATCACTCTCTTGGGGACCAATCAATGTGGCCTCTCCTCCTACTGACCCACAGAGGTACTACTGAAACGTTTCCTGATCCAGTCTGATGCCTGGGGAGCATTCAAAAGGTGGGGAATTTGAGTCTCTACCAGAAAGAGCGTTACTGAAGTGCAACTGAGTGTAACTTGTTCTTCAATACAAGGACAGAGGCAAAGGCTGAAGTCATCAAACCAGTAGCCCTCCTCCTCTAAGTTCTCCCCTGCACCACCCAGAAAGCCACTTTAGTTTGTACAAACAGGAGCATGTGCGACCCATGGGAGAATAGGTAGCCTCCTTTCTACAAGCTTAGAAGGCTGGAACATCGGACCAGTAAGCTCTTTATATTGTAGAAATGGGGTATGGCCTACCTTACCCACAAATTCTCCCTCACTCATCCTCCTCAGCAGTCTTATCAGTCAGAGGACTGCAACCAGTAGGTGGCAGTCCTGTTGCAGAAAGGAGCGGTGGAATTGGCACCAGAGCAGAAAATTGGCCAGGGTTGCTACTCTTGGTACTGCCTGGTTCCAAACATGGATGGTGGTCTTTGTCCAATCCTAGACCCCAGGCTCTTAAACTTTTACCTCCACACACAAAAATTCAACAATCTCTCCCTGACTCTAGTTCTCTTGGTACTCGAAACTGTATGGTGTTACTTAAATTGCAGGATGTGTTTTTCCACCCACTGATCCTGCAGTTTCACAGCATGTTGTGTTTCTTAGTAGGGTCCACTCACTACCAGTTTGCAGTCCTCTTGATTTGATTGAAGTTGGCTCCTCCATAATTCACAGAGATGATGGAAGTGGTTTTGACCCATCTCAGGAGGTCGGGGATCCTGGTGTTCCTGTACCTGGACGATTGCCTGATCAAAGCTGGTTTGCAGCAGATTGTGTTGCACCACCTACAGGCAACTGTACCCCAACTCTGAACTTACTTGGGCTTTTCCATCAACATCCGTAAGTCTAACCTAGAGCCCTCTCACCCCCTTCCTTTCATAGGGTCACTGAATACTGTATCACTCCAACCCCCTTCCCTCCTTCACAGATAATGCAGGACATTCAGATTATTTTCTGTGCTTTTTGGGAAGAAGCTTTGATTCCAGTCCTGATGGTTCTCATTCTGTTAGGTCTGCTGGCTTCCTACATCCTCCTAGTTATGAACACAATAACACACGATGGCTTTCCTGTGGTTCCAGCACATCGGAAATCTAGCAGACAACACTATGATCTGCCGGGACACTGTAGCAGACCTGACCTGATGGTCAGTGGAGGAGCCCCTGTTGGGTGGGATGACCTTCTCCCCTCCACCAGCGTGGCCATATCTGAAAGAAACACGTTAGTTATAGATTCCTTACCTTAGAATTACCCCCAGGCGTCAGACTGGATCCGGAAAGTTTTTTCGTCAGCAGTACCTCTGCTTGTCGGAAGATGGCGTCGGTCAGCTCCGCGTCCGTCATCGGCGTCGTGGTCGCCGGGATGATGTCGCGGCAGCTACATAGACGCCGCCCTCGCGCGCTGACGTCAGTTGTTTCTTTTTCCTCGCCAGCCAGCGCAGATCCAGGAATAGCGGTACCTCCAGTCATTTTTTGACTGACTTTTTCTCGACTTTTGTCGACTTCTTTTTCGAGTCTTCGACTCCTAAGGTGCACGAGGGATGCCCGGTTTCAAGCCCTGCGGTTCCTGTCATCGGATGATGTCGGTGACTGATCCGCACCGCGTGTGTCTCTTTTGCCTGGTGCGCGACCACGACCCCAAGTCGTGCTCTGACTGCCGGTCGATGGTGCCGAAGGCTTTGCGGGAGCGGTCCCGAAAGCTGCTTGAGCACCGGCAGTCTGCTCCGTGCCGTTCGAGGTCCCGGTCGCGAGGGAGGTCGAGGGACCGGTCGCGGAGCCATCACCATTCGTCCATGTCTTCGAAGTCTTCGCACTCTCGGTCGGGTAAGTCGAAGTATAAGAAGAAGTAGAAGAAGCACCGTCGCCCTTCGACTTCTCGTCGGGCGGCCGCTCCGACGAGGGACGCGGGTGGTGCCCCTCCCGCGGCTCCGCGCGGAGCCTGACGAGTCGATTCCGCGTTTCCCACCCTTTCCGGGACCCGGAGCGACTCCCGCCCAGCTTCGTACGTTCTACAAGGCGATGCATGCCATCTTTGGGCGGACCTAACCAGCCGACGCGCCTTCGGGCCCCGCGGACTCGGTTGGGGGACCTAGGCCTTCGCCGTCGGCTCCGGCCCCAGCGCCGCAGGCCCCCCTTGGATCCAGGCCTGGATCCGGATCGGCACCGGTTGACCTCATTACGCCTCCACCGGCACCACTACAGCGTTCGACGCCGGTCGGTCCCCGGCCGGCGTCGACCCTGGCCTCCATCCTGACGTGGAGCCGGGCCGGCGCCGAGAGGGGTTTTTGTGCCCCTGTTCACTCCTGGGGTCCCTTTTCAACAAGAGTGGCACCCAGAGGATGAGGAGGAGGACTGGGAGGGGTCAGGTGACTCTTTGATTGACCAGTTGGACAGTGAACAGGACTGGAGAGAGGAATTGGGGGATGCCAGTGGTTTGGACACCTCCCCTGACATTGGCATGTTGTCTCCTCCTACCGTGGCTACGGAGGAGGGAGCGTCATACGCAGTGGTGTTGCGTAGGGCGGCCGAGGCTCTCAACCTCGAGCTTCCTACCGTGGCGGTCAGGACTAACCTCCTGACAGAGGTGCTTCAGCCGGCTGCGAGCTCTTCGGAGCCCTTGCTGCCGTTCAATGAGGCCTTCACCGACGTCCTTTTGGGCACATGGTCCAGGCCCAACACGGGGGCTCCCGTGGATAGGATGATTGCCCGACGCCAGCGCCCGGCTCCGGGCGACCCCACTTTCCTCTCCCAACACCACACCCCGGAGAGCTTGGTGGTCCAAGCCTCCACCTCCAAAAGCGCATTTCCTACCGCTCCCCCGGAAAGGGAATCCAAGAAGCTGGACCTCCTTGGGAAGAAAATGTTCTCTTCCGCCAGCTTAGGACTGTGGTCGGTAAACACCGCATGTCTCTTGGGCCGTTATTCCCACTCGGTGTGGGATACGGTGCCGCAGGTGCTGCCTCAGGGTCCAGTGGAGGCCCGGGCAGTGCTCTCCCAGGCTGTTGCCGCCGGGAGGGATGCAGCGAAGTTTGCGATACGTTGTGGGCTGGATACCGCCGACTCTCTGGGCAGGACCATTTCAACGTCTGTAGCGCTTCGTCGCTACGCCTGGATGAGGTTGACTGGCTTTTCAGGGGATGTCCAGAACACCTTGATGGACATGCCCTTTGATGGCCGTCGCCTTTTTGGCGACAAAGCAGACAACGCTCTAGAGCGTTTCAAGGACTCCCGGGCTACGGCCAAGTCCTTGGGCCTCTCCACCCACCCTGCGCAATCTGTTTTTCGCCCCTTTCGTGGCTACGGAAGGGGTGCCCCGCTACGTCCCGCCCAGAGCCATAGGCCGCAGCACGTTACCCAACATTCGCACGGCTGGGGACGTGGAAACAACCATCGTGGTTCCGGGGGCCAGCGGGTCCACCAACCCCCCCTCCGCAGCAGCCTCCAAACCCCCTAGTCCGACCTTTCAAGCCCATCAAACGCCAGTGGGCGGCAGGATTCGCCATCACCTCCCCCACTGGCGCACCATCACGTCGGACAGGGGGGTTTGCAAATAGTCCGAAGGGGCAACTCCCTCCCCTTCGAGTCTACTCCTCCAGCCATGCCACCTCAATATCACCGCATGTCGGAGGATCACCTGGGCCTTCTCCAACAGGAAGTTTTGGCACTCTTGGCCAAGGGAGCCATCAAGTGCGTTCCTGTCCCAGAAGTATTTCGTGGTTGCTACTCCCACTACTTTCTGGTCCCCAAGAAGGACAAGGGCCTGCTTCCTATCTTGGATCTCAGGAACGTCAACCGCTTCCTCCGGAAGGAGAAGTTCAAGTTGTTGACGCTTGCTCAGGTCTTGTCTGCCCTCGACCCGCAAGACTGGATGGTAGCGTTGGACTTGCAGTACGCTTATTTTCACATCCCCGTCCTGCCGGCCCACCGGCGTTATCTACGGTTCACGGTAGGCCACAAGCATTTTCAGTTTACCGTGCTCCCCTTTGGCCTTACCAGCGCCCCTCAGGTGTTCACGACAGTGATGGCGGTGGTCGCAGCTCATCTGCGCAGATCAGGGGTTTCAGTCTTCCCCTATCTCGACGACTGGCTGTTGAAGGCGGGCTCGCCCCTGGCAGTTGTCTCCCACCTCCAGACTTCGGCCGACCTCCTGCATTCGCTGGGGTTCTCCATCAATGTGCCGAAGTCACACCTGATTCCCTCTCAGAAGCTCCTCTTCATCGGAGCGGTTCTGGACACGACGCGGTTTCGGGTCTATCCTCCCGAACATCGAGTCCGGGATATTCAGGCTATGATTCCGATCTTTCAGCCTCTATCCCGGGTTTCGGTCAGAATGACACTGAGGCTGCTGGGCCTCATGGCCTCCTGTATCCTGCTGGTCGATCATGCCAGGTGGCATATGCGGGCTCTGCAGTGGGACCTGAAGTTCCAGTGGGCGCAGCATCAGGGGAATCTGTCCGATTGCGTCCAGATCTCGGAGGGCACTGCACGTCAACTGCAGTGATGGCTCACGAACCAGGATTGGGTCAATGGCAGATCCCTCTCCCTTCCCCAACCAGACCACACTGTGGTGACGGACGCATCCTTTCTGGGATGGGGCGGCCACATGGGAGAGGCGGAGATCAGAGGCCTCTGGTCTCCGGCGGAGTCCGGGCTACACATCAACCTTCTGGAGCTCCGGGCGATTTGTTTTGCACTGAAGACATTCCTTCCCTCTGTTCGGGGAAGGGTAGTGCAGGTGTTCACGGACAACACCACCGCCATGTGGTACTGCAACAAACAGGGCGGAGTGTGGTCGTGGACCCTCTGTCAAGAGGCCCTCCGCCTCTGGACATGGCTGGAACATCAGGGCATATCCCTGGTGGTTCAACACCTGGCAGGTTCCCTGAACGCCAGGGCGGACAAACTCAGCCGCAGGTGCATGATGGATCACGAATGGCGTCTTCACTCGGAGGTGGTGCGAGGTCTCTTTCGACAGTGGGGAGAGCCTTGGCTAGATCTATTCGCCACCGAAGAGAACGGTCTGTTGTACGCCTTTCCTCCTATACCATTTCTGCCCAGAGTGCTGAAGATCAGGCGCGACCGGGCCCAAGTCATTCTTGTGGCTCCGGATTGGGCACGAAGAGTCTGGTATTTCGAGCTGCTCAACAAGGCCATCGATCCTCCGATCAGACTGCCTCTTCGGGAGGATCTTCTGTCGCAGCAGCAGGGGACGGTCCTCCACCCGAACCTGTCCAGTCTCCTCCTCCTTGCGTGGAGATTGAGCGGCGGCAGTTGACGTCTTTCGACCTGCCTCCTGAAGTCTGTGATGTAATCTTGGCAGCCAGGCGTCCTTCCACTAAGGCGGTATACGCCTGCCGGTGGAACAAGTTTGTGGCATGGTGCACAGCAAAGGTTGTGGATCCCCTTTCTGCCCCTCTTTCTGAAGTTTTGTTCCTTCTTTCTTTAGCCCAGCAGGGCTCTGCTCTGGGTACTATCAAGGGCTATCTTTCAGCCATCTCTGCATTCCTTCGGCTGCCGGATCAGCCTTCTCTTTTCAAGTTCCCGATAGTTAACCGTTTCTTGAAAGGCTTAACGCATCTCTTTCCTCCAATCTCCTTCGTTATGCCTCAGTGGGACTTGAATCTTGTTCTTACCTATTTAATGTGCGCTCCCTTTGAGCTGCTACATAACTGTCCTTTGAGACCCTTGACTCTTAAGACTGCTTTCCTGGTAGCCATCACTTCTGCTAGAAGGGTGAGTGAGCTCCAGGCCCTTTCTTCCAAACCTCCTTTCCTGTCTGTCCATCCGGACAAGGTGGTTCTCAGGACCCGTCCATCCTTCCTTCCTAAGTTGGTCACTGCCTTTCACATCGGGCAGACCATTATTTTGCCCACTTTCTTTCCGTATCCTTCGAAGGAGGAAGAGAGGCTCCACCGTCTGGACCCAAAACATGCGCTCTCTTTCTATCTGGATCGCACAAAACAGTTCTGGGTGGATGACCAACTCTTTGTTGGCTACGAGGGCGCCAAGAAAGGTCGGGCCATACACAAACGCACCATTTCTCGATGGGTCGTTTTGTGTATTAAGGCATGCTATTCTCTGGCTAAAAAGGAGCCTCCAGTTGGGCTATGCGCCCATTCTACCAGGGCGACAGCAGCCACTACTGCCTTGGGGAGAGGAGTTCCTCTAAATGACATCTGTCAGGCAGCTACGTGGGCATCGCTGCACACGTTTACGAAATACTACTGCCTGGACAGCCAAGTCCGGAGAGACTGCTTCTTTGGCCGTTCTGTTCTCCAGGACTTTCTGGTGTGGTCTTAGTTCGCAGACCCACCACCGGGGTTGGTATTGCTGGGGTATCTATTCTAAGGTAAGGAATCTATAACTAACGTGTTTCTTTCAGATGAACAAGTTACTTACCTTCGGTAACGATATATCTGTAAGAAACATTAGTTAGTTATAGATTCCTTACCGCCCCAACCATCCTCCCCGTTCTGCGAACTGATTTCTAGGGTTAAGGACATCCTTTCAGGGCCCTAGTTTTGTGCACCAGTGGTCAGTGTCTTGCATGGCTCTGCGTTTCTGGCGCGGAAAGTCGTGTACAGAACTTAAGTCAGCGCCCGAGGGCGGCGTCTAAGTAGCTGCCGCAACGTCATCCCGGCGACGACGGACGTGGAGCCGACCGACACCACCTTCCGACGCGCAGAGGTACTGCTGACGAAAAAACTTTCCGGATCCAGTCTAACGCCTGGGGGTAATTCTAAGGTAAGGAATCTATAACTAACTAATGTTTCTTACAGATATATCGTTACCGAAGGTAAGTAACTTGTTCGATAGTGACAGATGCATCCAACCTTGGATGGGGTGCATATCCAGAGGAACTGGACATCAGCGGCCTTAGGTCTCCAGAAGAGCAGGTTCTGCACATCATCCTGCTCAAAACTACAGCCAGTTCTCAAGGATTTTTCCTTCTCTTTGCTGTCAGTCCATCCAGATCTTGACAGACAACATGACCGCGATGTGGTTCATCAACAAAAGGGGAGGAGTGGGGTCCTTGTCTTTTCTGTCAAGAATAGCTGAGTCTCTAGGCATCTCCCCAGTATGAGATACAGTTTTTCAGGGAGCAACCCACCATCTGGCTTTCTGAGCACCAGGGATGACTGCATAAGTCTGCATCATCTTGCCAACCAAAGATGGTGCATCCATTCAGAGATGGTATAGTGTATCTTTTTCCTGTGGGTCACTTTTCTGGTGGACATTATTTGCCCCCTGGTTATGGTAGGCCTACTTGTACCCTTTGTGCTTTTAATTGAAATATGTTGTTCTGGAAGAGACTTCTAACTGGAGATTCCTTGCCTTAGAATACTCCCCAGGTGTCGGACTGAATCTGGAAAATCTTGATCAGTACCTCTGTGTTCTGGTATGTGGCGCCGATGGGTCCACGTCGACAGGTCCACGTCGACGCCTTCTGCTCCAAGTGTGACGCGCCCATTGCCTATATAGGTGCCACCACAGCATGCTCACATCAGTTCCTTTCGTTCCGCACCAACACTCAGGGATCCATCTGAGGCTTCTGGGCCTGATGGCCTGCATCCTGCTAGTGAAGCACTCCATGTGGCACTTGCGGCCTCTGCAGTAGATCTGAAGTCCCAGTGGGCACAGCACCTGGGGAATCTTTCCGACCATGTTCAGATTTCAGAGGAGAGGGCAAAAGACCTGCAGTGGTGGTTAGTGGACTGTGATCTGCTCAGCTACAGACCCCTCTCCTTTCCCCTCCCTGAGCTGCGAGTGGTAACCGATGCCTTGCTTCTGGAATGGGACGGCTATCTGGAAGAGATGGAGATCAGAGGACTTTGACCTCCCGGCAGAGGTCCCAGCTCCACATCAACTTGTTGGAGTTATGGGCGACCCGCTTGGAGTTGAAAGCCTTACTCCCATCCATCAAAGGGAGGCTGGTTCAGTTGTTCACTGACCACACCACATCCATTTGATATGGAAACAGGCAAAGCTGGGTGAGGATTTGTGGACTCTTTGGAAGTGACTGGAATTTTAGGACATCTTTCTAGTCGTACATCACCTGGCGGGATCTGTGAATGCCAGAGCAGACAAACTCAGCTGCCAAACCTCACGGACCACGAATAGAGTCTTCACCCGGAGTTGGTGCAAGGTCTCTTCCCGAAAGGAGAGAACCTTGGTCTATTAACCACCATTGAGAATGGTCACTATCAGCACAGTGACTCGTTCAGAGACGCATTCCACTTGAAGTGGATTCCTCAAAAAGATCAGGGCCAGCCAGGCCTAAGTCATCTTAGTGGCTCTGAATTGGGCATGCAAGGTGTGATATCCCGAACATGAGTATCCATCCTCCAATCCAGTTGCCCCCTTCGAGAGGCTCTCCTGTTGCAACAGCAGGGCAGAGCCCTGCACCAAAGCATGCACAGCTTGCACCTCCATGCATGGCGATTGAGTAGCGACAGTTGATTAGTTTCCATTTTCTTCCTGGAGTAATTGGGCTGAACTTGGTCTCTAGGCATCCTTTCATCAAAACAGTGTATGCGGGACACTGGGAGACGTTTGCTGTTTGGTGTTCTTCCCGTAACATACAGCCTCTACAGGCACAGTTAGCTGACATACGGATATTCTGTCTTGCTTTAGCCCAGCAGGACCTTGCTGTAGCAACAATTTATAGGTAGTTATCGGACCTTTCAGTCTTCTTGGGACTGCCTTATCAGCTATCTCTCTTTAGATCACCTGTTGTGATGAGGTTCCTAAGAGGGCCTATTCATATGTTTCTGCCAACATCATTTGTGATGCCTTAGTCGTACCTTACTTTGGTTCACATTTTCCTCATATGTTCTCTGTTTGAACCAATGCACAGCTATTCCTTATGCCTCCTCAAATTATAAACTACATTTCTTGCAGTGATCACATCAGAGCATACCATGATGGAATTACAAACTCTGCCTATTCAGAAATCGTGTGCAAACTATTCCAGACAAGCTGGTTCCTAGAACAAAAGCTGCCTTCCTTCCAAAGGTTGTCACGCCATTTCACATAGGACAGTCTATTGCTCTGGCAGTTTTATTCATCCCTCCTCATCCATCCAGAGAGGAAGAGAGGATGCTTGTTTCCGGTCCAGGGAGGACCTGGCTTGGCAGTTCGGGCTGGACTTTTCCCATGAGGCACAGGGTCAAGACTGATTTGCATATGGCCAGGTCTAAACTGGGGTGGCATGGTGAGCAAAAGAATGATGGATTTAACCCAGATCTCTTGACTGGGGGTGAATGTTTTGATTTGTTCTGCATTCCGTCCATCAATTGTGTGTCTTTTGCTTTCTCGCCCTAAGTGCGCCAGGTATGCCCAGACGTGGGTCCTGGGCTCACTGTGTCACTGGAATCAAGCTATCCTGGCTGAAGAGGGGTGAAACCCCGAAACCGGTCCTAGGTTGCTTGTTTCCGGTCCAGGGAGGACCTGGCTTGGCAGTTCGGGCTGGACTGTTACCATGAGCGACAGGGTCAAGACTGATTTGCATATGGCCAGGTCTAAACTGGGGTGGCATGGTGAGCAAAAAATGATGGATTTAACCCAGATCTCTTGACTGGGGGTGAATGTTTTGATTTGTTCTGCATTCCGTCCATCAATTGTGTGTCTTTTGCTTTCGCGCCCTAAGTGCGCCAGGTATGCCCAGATGTAGGTCCTGGGCTCACTGTGCCACTGGAATCAAGCTATCTGGGCTGAAGAGGGGTGAAACCCCGAAACCGGTCCTAGGATGCTTGTTTCCGGTCCAGGGAGGACCTGGCTTGGCAGTTCGGGCTGGACTGTTCCCATGAGGCACAGGGTCAAGACTGATTTGCATATGGCCAGGTCTAAACTGGGGTGGCATGGTGAGCAAAAGAATAATGGATTTAACCCAGATCTCTTGACTGGGGGTGAATGTTTTGATTTGTTCTGCATTCCGTCCATCAATTGGGTGTCTTTTGCTTCCTTCCAAAGGTTGTCACGCCATTTCACATAGGACAGTCTATTGCTCTGGCAGTTTTATTCATCCCTCCTCATCCATCCAGAGAGGAAGAGAGGCTCCATTGTCTTGATTCCAAGAAAGCTCTGAAACTTGAAATCCATCGCACTAGGATTAGCTCTTTGTGGGTTTGTCTGGGGGCAAAAAAGGCAAAACAGTACTAAAAAGAACCATCTCCAGATGGATTGCATCAAGATCTGTTACAAGCTGGCTAAGAAACAGCTTCCGGAAGTCTTATGCGCACATTCCACCAGAGCAAAGGCTGCTCCCACTGCGCTGGCACATGGTGTTCCAGTCTTGGATATCTGCCTGGTATACATGGCTGTCACTCCACATGTTCACAAAGCCTTACTCTCTGGATAGCTAGGTCAGGCAGGAGGGGCACTTTGCAAGTTCTATCTTGCAGGATTTCCTGATCTTTGCCATTCCACAGTCCCACCACCTGGGGAGGTTCTGCTTTGGTATCTATTCACAAGGTGGGGAATCTGCGGTTAGACGTATCCCTCAGTGTAGGAAAGTAGGATCTTTCTGGCATAGTTACCCCCACTTTTTGCCTGGTGTCAGTGTGTTTTGACTAGTGCACCGGGATCCTGCTAATCATGACCCTAGTGTCTGTGATTTCTCTCCTCAATTTATTGGAAAGCACTTTGTACACCCCACAATTGTATACTTGTGTACCCCTGTGAGTCCCTGGTATATGGTATTGAGGTACCCAGGGCATTGGTACACTAGGGATCTCCCATGGACTGCAGCATGTATTATGCCACCCATGGGAGTCCATGCAGACTGTGTCTGCTGATCTGCCATTGCTGCCTGCATGAAATGGTGCATGCACCTTTCACTTTAGGAATAAGGTTTTCCTTCTATCCCGGTCACTGCACTTAAGACCTATAAGTCACCCCTAAAGTAGGCATTAAAATCCACAGGCAGGGTGCATGGTTCTAAGTGTATGGGCACCCCTGCATGAGCAGAGTTAACCCTACAAACCCTGGACTCCATTCTCTGGGCTTTCTAAGTGTGGGGTAGTCATTTTAAGGTATGTAGTGGACACTTGCAACTCAAGGTGTCCAACTACATAATGGCTTCTCCGAACCTGGTCATGTTTTATTATCGAACATGTTGGAATCATGCAACTACATGATTTCTGTGCTAGTTGCATGATACAATGTACTGGGGGGCTTCTTAGAGTACTCCCCCATACCTACATGTGTAGCCTTGCAGGGTCTGCCTGCCAGCTCGTGCTGCTGCCGACTCCATACACTGTTCTGCCACCCTACTGATGAGCTTAACTTGGACAGGGGAAGGCAGAACAAAAGATTTCCTGTAGAGAGGAGAGGTGTGACCACCTCTTCTTTAGAATTAGGTACGGTGTGGGTGCTTGTGAGCGCCTCCAGATTGCATTGAGGGACACATTTGGTGCCCTCCTTGCACAAACCAGTTTCCACCAGTACAGGAGCCCTCAGCTCCCGCTCTAGTGCGAAACTTCACAAAGGACAGGAGAGTGACCACCCCCCTGCCCAGCTCTTCCCCTGGGAGGTGGACAGGGGAGTGACCACCCCCTGCCCAGCTCCTCCCCTGGGAGGTGCCCAGAGCTCCTCCAAGTGGCCGCTGGATTCTGCCATCTTGAATCTTGGCTCCTGGGACCATCTGACGTTTTGGGTCCTCAGAGTAGCGTCCCTGGCCCCCTCTGATAGGTGGGTCACCACAGAAGATGTCCTTCCCCCTTTTAATGTTACTTAAGGACTCCCCTGAGGGTGGGTACTTAGATTCGTCGTGGACTTCGTCAAGACCTGTTTGAAGACACTTCTGCTTTTGGACGCTGAAACTCAGCTGCTGGATCGAGCCAAGAAACTAAGACAAGACTGCTCCTGGTAGGAAGACTCCTACTGCAACTTTATCTCCGTGCTCTTCCAATTTTCTGCAACTCCATGGCCATGCATCCCCGAGTCTCTCACGACTCTGCAAGCTTGAAGGAATCTCCCTTAGAGTGAAGGAGTCACTTTCCTGCATCCGCAGACACCTCAACGTCGACAACCGGTTTGCTGACCCTGCTGCCCCACGGACTCCTCCTGGCTCTGCAACACAGGGTGTGATTTGTTGGCTCCAAGAAGCCTCAAGCATCGCCCAGCTCCAAGAGTGTCTTCCTCCCTACATCCCCTGCGATCTGGGCGTCCATCTTCTGTGTGCTGCTGAGGCATCCTTGCGACTCCGAATGCCTGATGCCAGAGGGTCCTCCTGGGGTCTCCATCGATGCCTGTTGGCTCTCCTGCGTGTTGGGGGCCGGATCTGATTTAGCCTTGCTGGGCTAGTCCCACAGACCTTGCTGGTATGCAACCAAGCATTGTTACCTGCAACCCGACTGCTGCATTTGCCAAGGCTTCTTGGCGGTCCTGCCGGCCACTGACCCTCCTGCATTCTTCGACCATCGTGGGACAGCTCATGGATGTCTCCTTTTGATCCTGCATTATCGCCTGGGCTCCACAGCTGCTTCATCAAGACCTTTGTGCTACAGCAAGTACCTCCAACAAGGAGTGGCATTGTGCTCCAGCTCCTCCTGGACACCTCCAGGTGGTTTGGACTCTGTCTCCTCTGCTTTCAGCTACTTCTCGTCCAGAATCCACGTTTGGATTTCCACCGACCTGGCCCACAAGAAGCAGTAGCTGACGGACTTCCCAGATCCTCCATTGACATCAACAGGCGGTTCCGACACCACTTTGCACCTATGCACTTGGGCTCCCTGGTGTAGGTATCCTGGTTCCCTGAGTATCCACAGGTGGGGTGGCTGCCCAACCTTCCTTGATCGAATTGGTTTCCTCTGGGTCCTTTGGGAAGGGTCCTGAAACAGTAAAATATCAACTGCGACTTTCCCCTTGTTATCCTATGGACGTTTGATCCGGTGTATCACCGCTGCACCCGGCGCCTGGGTGGTCCCTAGCTACATACCTTTGGTGGTTCTGTGCTTCCTCTGGCTTCATCATCCTGTTTTTTGAGGCGTTTTATATAGCACGAACTTGACCCAAAGGTATCAGAGCGCTTCACATGTGCACCAGTTGCGTTGTATACAGACACATTCATTTAGTTAGGCACAGGGAGATTAAGTGATTTGCCCAGAATCACAGGATGTTGAGCATCCCTGCCGAGACTCGAACTCTGTTCTCCAGATTTGAGGTCGACCACTCTACCCAGTAGGCTACATCCTCTGAGTATCAGTCTCATTTGGTTACTCACATCTGTAGGAGGCTGGCTTAGTATATGGGGCACACTTGTTTAATTGATGCAACTTGCACTAATCCAGGCAACCCTTATGGTGATTGTAGTGGTCTTTGAAAACAATAGAAAGCTCTCAAAGGGGTAGCTGTGGAGAGCAGCCTTCATGCTTATCTTGAAGGAGTGTTAAGTAGCTTGTTTTACCAGTTTAATCATGTAGTGTAGGTTAAATGAAAAAGAACCACACAGTGTTTATATAAAAAAAACTTCTATTTACTACACAACACTCACTAATACATTGCTATATCTCCTACCTGGAGATATCAACACAAATACACAACAATACTTCAATTGCAATAATGTAAGTAGCACAAAATACAGTGGTCGCCGGGGAGACAAAATCATGTACTAAGAAAGTAGAATGTGAACTGCAGGATAGGAAGGGACTTGGACCAGAAGACCTAGAGGAGCCGGAGACACAAGGAACCACCCACGGTAAGTACCCAGGAACCCCACGGAGGCTGTGTGCAGAGTTGGAACACAGCTGTGTGACCAATGGAAGTTAATAGAGAAGTCACTTTGTAGTTTTGCAGAAAAAGGACCCTTCCCAGAGGAACCCGAAGAATTCCCTTGGAAGACCGAAGGTTTGAGAGCCACCCCACATGTGGATTCCCTGGAGTCCAGGTTAACTACACCAGGGAAACCAGGTGCTTAGGGGTGAAGGGACGTCGGGAACCTCCGTAGACGACAATGGAAGACTTGGAGAAAAGTGCCTCTGGAGAAGAAGGTGAAGAAGTCCGGTGGAATCCAAGGGTGAATACTAGAAGTGAAGAATCTGCAAGCTGAGGGGACCGAGTCTATGCCACTCAGGAGTGACCAGGAGGCACGGAAGAGCAATGCCCACCGATGTCGGATGGTTCAAAAGAGTTGATGGTGTCCTTGTCGCTGCAGCTGTGAGGACCAGGCGATGCTGAGAAAGACCAGGAAGCATGCACAAGCTGTCCCACATCGGATGTCGGTGACTAGGTGGTCGGTGTCCGTCGGGAGCACCAACAAGCCTTGGCAGTCACAACTGGCATGGAGAACGAAGAAGGAGCAACGTTGGAATCAGCAAGGTCCAAGGGGCTCACCGACAGCAGGAGAATCAGAGCAGGCCCGAGCAAGCAGGAAGGCCCACGTTGCAGAGGATGTGGTGAGGATGCTGTACTTTGCAGGAAGAGATGCTGGAGGCTAGAACTTCTTGTAGCCCAAAGATCTCTAGAGTACAGAGCCAGCAAGCCTTGGCAATGTCCCAGCGGTTCCGACAAGGGATACTGGCCTCAAAATTGCAGAGAGGACAGGTAAAGCTTCGAGGGAGTTGCAGAACCACCACCTGTGTTGCTGACCCTCTGGAAGTCCGTGGGACGTCAGGAGCAGCAGACCGGTCAGCTCCTTTACGGTGCCTGCAGATGCGGGGGAGTGACTCCTTCACTCCAAGGGAGATTACTTCGGGTGTCCTTGAGGCCCACAGGTCTGGTGAAGATCCTGGAAGATACACAGACGACGATGAAGACTTGCAGAACTGCGAGACCAGGAGCAGCAGGAGTCTTTCTTGGTGCAGTCTCGGTTCCAGGCGAAGTCGAAGTGTCCAGATGGTCGAAGAGTGACGTGGTTTCAGCCTTGAGTCTTGTCCCGCGACAAATCGGAGGCCCCACCCACAGGTAAGTCCTTAAGTACCTCAAGTGAAGGGTTGGAACAACTCTAGGGTCCCTCCCACAGGAGGGGCGGCACAGAGGGGAGGATGCTCCATGTTTTTTGTCCGGTTTCATGCCAGAGCGGGAGCCAAGGGCTCCCTGAGTATGCAATGAGGGCACCAAATGTGCTCTTGAAAGCAGTCTAGTGGTGCTGGCCAGAGCTCCCACCCCAGCCCAATACACTAAGCCCTGTCTGGGAGGTGGTCACACCTCCCTGCGACAGGAAACCTACTGTTCTGTCTTCCCCTGCTCAAGCTTATAGCACACTTCTAACCAAGCACCTCAAGGAACTTATATCCGTTGTGAGAGGTGCAAGCACCAACTCACACGGGCTGCAATGGCAGGCCTGTAGTCACAATTTAAGTAGACTCCCATGGGTGGCGCAATACATGCTGCAGCCCATAGGAGACCTCTGGGTTAACTATGACATGGGTACCTTGGTTCCATATTCTAGGGACTTACAAGGGTACGCCAGTAGCCAATTGTGGATGTACACAAGTACTTACCATGGTCAATTTAGGGGCCCATGTGTTTTCCTATGCTTACCTGTTTTAAAGTATTTCTTTGTGTGCATGGATATCTCCGGGTAGGAGATATATACCATGTAGCTCTCAGTGTTGTGTTTAATAAATATAGAGCTATTTTTCTAAGGCATTTTTGTTTTTTTCTTGTGTGTAAGCTTACTAACTGACTATTGTGGTAAATGCACCCACTTTACACCCTCCTGAATAAGCCTTAGCTGCTCTCCACAGCTACGTATTGAGAGCTTTGGTTATCCAGGACCACTGCAATGATCACTAAGAGTTGCCTGGACTCAGTGCCTCACCAATAGGTGTACACCATATACTGAGCTAGCCTCTTGTACTCAGAACAAAAAGTTACTTTCCATCTGGAATGCTCTTCCTAGTGGATATGCTATCTTACTGCAGATTTGTCACCGACCCACTCTCTTCCTTGTTCTCTGGAATAAAGTCTTCACTCTACATACATTCCTCTTAAGCACTCTGCACACTTGCATAATCTGATTTTTAGGGCTCTATGTCTGGCGGTCACAGAGATCACAGAGAAGCTGATGTCAGCACATGGAGGTGGTGGTTATCTAGGGGCCACAGTGTCACATCCAGGGCAGGACAGACTTGACGCTGAGCCACACTACATCACTTACCGGCGTATGAGGGAATTGCTGAGAAAATTTTACGGATCCAGCCTGCCACCAGGGGGCATTCACAAGGTGTGGAATCTTTGGTTAGATAAGAGTATTCACCAGAAAGTAACTTTCTGAGACTATTAACTGAAGATTCCTCACCTTGTGAATTCCCCAAGGCAGCAGTCTGGATCCAGAAACTCTTGATATCTGATAGAGACGTCTAGCCACAGATTCCTTACCTTTGAATTTCCCAGGCGTCAGACTGGATCCGGAAGATTTTTTTTGAGAAGTACCCCTGTGCACTGGTAAGTGGCGTCAATCAACTCTGCGAGCCTCGTCGGCATCGTCCGCGCTGGAAGTGGCGTTGCGGTACCGTTTGACTGGATTTATTTGACGTTTTGTCAAGTGTTTTTGAGGATTTTCCTCCTGGTGTGTTAGGGAATGTCATTTAAGAAGACAGAATTCAAGCCCCTCAGAGGCCGTCATGTCGGTGACGAACCCGCACCTAGGTCTGCCTGTGGTGTTTGGAGCGCGACCACGACCCGAAGTCATGCTCCGATTGCTTCACCATGAATCCGAAAGCTTTTGGGGAGAGGTTCCTAAAGCTCATGGCTGCCTGGCATGCGACTCTGGGTAAATATGGTCCCTGTCGAGAGGATGGCCCCGGGGGCGTTCTCGGAGTCAGAGTTTGTTGTCCCATTCCAAGTCCTCACGACACTCTGGTAAGTCGAGGCACAAGAAGAAGTTGAAGAGGTCATTGATTTCTCCTCGGCCGACAAGACAAGGGAGCGTCGACATTCAAGGTCTGGCTCTGCAGTAGAGCCTGCACCTTGGTCGACTTTGCACCTCCCTGATTTTCCCAGAGCTGGAGCGACCCCCACCCAACTCTGAGTTCTAGGAGGCCCTGCATCTCATATTTGGGCAGTCCTACCCCTCCAGTGCGCCTTCGGGCCTCACCTGGTTCCGCGCCGGCAGACCCCCATGGATCCATTCCTGGATCCAGACCAGTGCCTGTCGTACCAACTCAGCCTTTCCTGTCACCGGTCCCGATGCCAACGCACCCACCGGCGGCACCATCCCCATTGTGATCCCCAACTCTGATACGGAGCCGGTTGGCGTCGCCCGACTCCGGCACCGATAGGAGCCTGACCTATTCCCTTGGGCTATGACTTTGGGAAGAATGGGAGGCGTCGCTGGACCCGGGAGAATACCAGCCATGTGAGGAAGACCCTAGCATGGACTGATGTGAGGAACTGGGTAATATCAGTGGACTGAATACCTCTCCAGATACTGGTATGCTTTCTCCCCCTACCGTGGCTACGGAGGAGGGAGCTTCATAAATGCAATGGTGGTGTGGAGGGCGGCTGAGGTCATTGACTGTAAGCTGCTCTTGGTGGCAGTCAAGACTAATATCTTGACAGAAGTGCTGCAGCCGGGAGTCTCCACATCGCAACCATTACTCCCGTTCAATGGTGCCTTCACTGATGTCCTTTTGGGG
Source organism: Calotriton arnoldi (assembly GCA_963921515.1). Taxonomy (NCBI): domain Eukaryota; kingdom Metazoa; phylum Chordata; class Amphibia; order Caudata; family Salamandridae; genus Calotriton; species Calotriton arnoldi. The sequence goes on from CAWUFW010009566.1 coordinate 218,709, forward strand.
ACCTGGTCCAAACCCCACACAGGGGCTCCTGTGAATAAGACGATTGCCTACCGCCCCGGGAACCCAAACTTCCTCTCCCAACACCCTACCCCATAGAGCTTGGTGGTCCAGGCCTCAATGTTCCACGGCGCATTCTCTACTGCTCCCCTTGATACTGAATCCAAGAGGTCGCATGCTTTGGGGGGAAAAATGTTTTCTTCACCAGCCTGGCATTGCAGTCCCTCAACACCGCATGCCTTTTGTGCCGTAACTCTCACACTCTGTGGGACACGGTTGCACAAGTACTGCCACAGGTCCCGGAGGAGGCCCAGGCCATACTCTCGCAAGCTGTTGCCGACGGGAGAGAAGCAGTAAAGTTGACAATACGATGCGTACTTGACATGACCGAATCACTGGGCAGAGTGGTTTCGGCAGTGGTGGTCCTGAGGTGCCACGCTTGGTTGAGGACGACTGGCTTTTCAAGGAATGTCTAGGCGTCCCTCATGGACATGCCCTTTGATGGCACCTGTCTCTTCGGAGACCAGGCAGATTCAGCGCTTGAGCCGCTTGGACGGTCTGGGTACTATGGCCCCACGTCATCTCCAGTCTGCCTTTCGTTTCTTTAGCGGCTACAGAATGGACTTTGAACTGCACCAATTCCCTTCCAGCCACCAAGCTGTGCATGCTTCCCAGCCTGTGCGTGGATGAGGGCACAATACCCACAGACTTTGTGGGTCAGATGGCCAGTTGACTGGTCAGTCCTGTCCCCACCTGGCAGCTGCAGCCTCCAAACCTTACATATCTGCACGTTTACCACCATGGGCATTCAGTTGGTGGCAGGACTCTCCATCACCTGCTACACTGGCAGTCCATAACATCGGACAGGTGGGTTTTGCTGAATGTCTGAAGGGGCTACTCCCTCCTCTTCAAGACTGCTCCTCCCTCCATGCCGCCATCTCACGACCGGCTGACAGAGGATCATCTGTCCCTTCTCCGCGAGGAAGTCCTGGCTCTCTTAGCCAAGGGAGCCATAGAGAGGGTTCCGGTGCCTGAAGTAGGCTGTGGTTGCTATTCCCAATACTTTCTGGTCCCCAAGAAGGACAAAGGCCTTCATTCTATTCTAGATCCACAGGCCCTCAATCTCTTCCTCTAGAAGGAGAAATTCAAAATGCTCATGTTCGCTCAGTTCTTGCTTGCCCTGGACCCAGGAGACTGGATGGTAGTGATGGAGCAGGTTTTGGAGAAAATAAAACCTGCTCGGATTAAGCCTCAGTAATATTTACTAACAGTGTGCTGTGAAAATAACGTGCAAAAACACGGGGAAATGCTTTTGCGCATGAGTGCACTAATGCATGAAACTAGGCCGCATTTGCGTTCTGTTTAAAAATAAAATAATAATAATGCCGCTTTTGCACATCTGAAAGAAACACATAGTGATAGATTCCTTACCTTAGAATATCCCCAGGCGTCAGACTGGATCCGGAAAGTTTTCGTCAGCAGTACCCCTGCGCGTCGGTAGGTGGCGTCGTGCGGCTCCGCATCCGTCGTTGGCGTCGTGGTCGCCGAGATGATGTCGCGGGCGCTACTTAGACGCCGCCCACGCGCTCTGACGTCAGTTCTTTCTTTTTCCGCGCCAGCAAGCGCAGATCCGGGAAGAGCAGAAACCCCCAGTCAATTTTTGACTGACTTTTTGAGGCTTTTGTCTCTATTTTTTCATCGAGACTTCGACTCCTGGTGCAGTTAGGATGCCCGGTTTTAAGTCCTGCAGGGATTGTCACCGCATGATGTCGGTGACGGACCCGCACCGTGTGTGTCTTTTCTGCCTGGGGCGCGACCACGACCCCCAAGTCGTGCCCCGGCTGCCGGGCCATGGCGCCGAAGACTTTGCGGGAGCAGTCCAGAAAGTTGCTGGAAGCCCGGCAGTCGGCTCCGCGCCATTCCCGGTCCCGTGGGAGGTCGAGGGACCGTGCGCTGAGTCATCACCGCCGATCTTCGGGATCCAAGTCTTCGCACTCGGGGTCAGGTAAGACGAAGCACAAGAAGTCGAAGAAACGCCATCGTTCTCCGACTTCCCCTCGCCGGTCACGCGACATGGCTGAGGGTGTGGGTGGTGCCTCCCCCGCGGCTCCGGCGGAGCCTACGCAGTCGCCGCCCGACTACCCACCCTTCCCGGGGTCGTCGGCGACTCCGGCCCAAATACAGGAATTCCTGTCGGCCATGGCTCGCCTCTTTGGGCCGTCGGATCCCGCTGGTGCGTCTTCGGGCCCGCGGTCCCGGTTGGGTGTCCTCGCCTTTCCACGCCGGCGGCTCCGGCCCCGTTGTCGCTGTCTGCTCCGGCCTCGGCGCCGCAGGACACACTTGGATCCAGGCCTGGATCCCGGTCGACGCCGGTTGACCTTGTCACACCTCCACCGGCACCACTTCTGACGCCGCCCGCTCTCGGGACGACGTCGACCTCAGTTTCAGCCCCAAAGTGGACATGGCGTCGGCCCGGCGTCGATCGATGCCGTTCTCGACGTTGCTCAGGAATTTTTATCCCCATGTCCCTGCTCCTTATTTTAGACCTGTTGAACAGCCTGAGGAGCAAGGGGAGGACTGGGAGGGGTCTGAGGACCCTCTCGCAGCTGCTTGCGAGTCTGAACAGGACTGGGCTGAGGAATTGGGGTACGCCAGTGGTCTGGATACCTCACCAGACCTTGGCATGCTGTCTCCTCCTACCGTGGCTACGGAGGAAGGGGCTCCTGTGGATAGGAACGTGGCCAGACGCCATCGCCCGGCTCCGGGTGACCCCATTTTCCTCTCCCAACATCCCACCCCCGAGAGCTTGGTTGTCCAAGCCTCTGCTTCCCCAACCGCCTTCCCTTCCGCCCCACCGGATAGGGAATCCAAGAAGCTGGATCAATTTGGTAAAAAGATTTTTTCTTCCACCAGCTCTGCGCTGCGGTCCGTGAACACTGCATGCCTCTTGGGCCGTTATTCCCACTCTCTGTGGGATACGGTGGCGAACGTGCTGCCCCAGTGTCCGGAGGAGGCCCGGCCAGCTCTCTCCCAGGCTGTTGCAGAGGGGAGACAAGCAGCAAAGTTCATGATTCGTTGTGGCCTAGACACCGCCGACTCACTGGGCAGGTCGATTGCAACGACTGTGGCGGTTCGCCATCACGCCTGGTTGAGGACCACTGGATCTTCGGGGGATGTCCAAAACACCCTTATGGACATGCCCTTTGATGGCCGTCGCCTCTTTGGCGACAAAGCTGACAGCGCGTTGGAGAGGTTTAAGGACTCACGGGCTACGGCCAAGTCCTTGGGACTCTTGGCAGTCCGCCCTCCTCCGCCTTCCGCTTTTCGCTCCTTTCGTGGCACAGGAAGGGGCGCCCCGCAGTGTTCGCAACAGAGCCACAGGCCTGCGCAGCAACAGTCCCAGCGCGGCCGCAGACGCGGGTTCCGCCGTGGCGGATCAAGGGGCCAGCGGGCGGGTCAGTCCACCACCACCCCGGCCACCACTGCCTCCAAACCTTCCTAGTCCGAACTTTCAGGCCCATCAAACGCCAGTGGGCGGCAGGCTTCGCCATCACCTCCCCCACTGGCGCACCATCACTTCGGACAGGTGGGTTTTAGAGATAGTCCGGAGGGGCTACTCCCTCCCCTTCGAGACTACTCCTCCAGCCATGCCACCTCAGTACCACCGCATGTCGGGGGATCACTTGGCGCTTCTTCAGCAGGAAGTTTCGGCCCTCTTGGCCAAGGGGGCCATCGAGCGCGTTCCGACGCCAGAAGTAGGTCGTGGTTGCTATTCCCACTACTTTGTGGTGCCCAAGAAGGACAAAGGCCTGCGTCCTATCTTAGACCTCCGGAACGTCAATCGCTTCTTCCGCAAGGAGAAGTTCAAGATGCTCACTCTGGCTCAGGTCTTGTCTGCTCTCGATCCACAAGACTGGATGGTAGCGCTGGACTTGCAGGATGCCTATTTCCACATCCCCGTCCAGCGAGCCCACCAGCGTTATCTACGGTTCACGGTAGGCCACGAGCTCTTTCAGTTCACCGTGCTCCCTTTTGGCCTTACCAGCGCCCCTTGGGTGTTCACCAAGGTGATGGCGGTGGTCGCAGCTCAGGGGTTTCAGTCTTCCCCTATCTGGAGGACTGGTTGTTGAAGGCGGGCTCGCCCCAGGTAGTCGTCTCCCACCTCCAGACTACAGCCGACCTCCTGCACTTGCTGGGGTTCTCCATCAACGTGACGAAGTCGCACCTGATTCCCTCTCAGAAGCTCCTCTTTATCGGAGCGGTTCTGGACACGGCGCAGTTTCGGGTCTATCCTCCCAAACAGCGAGTCCGGGATATTCGGGCTCTGATTCCCATCTTTCAGCCCTTGTCCCGGGTTTCGGTCAGAGTGACTCGGAGGCTGCTGGTCCTCATGGCCTCCTGCATCCTGCTGATCGATCATGCCGGATGGCATATGCCAGCTCTGCAGTGGGACCTGAAGTTCCAGTGGGCGCAGCATCAGGGGAACCTGTCCGATCACGTCCAGATCTCGGAGGGCACTGCACAACAGTTGCAGTGGTGGCTTACGAACCGGCATTGGGTCGACGGCAGATCCCTCTCCCTTCCCCAACCGGAGTTTACAGTGGTGACTGATGCGTCCCTCCTGGGATGGGGCGGCCACATGGGAGAGGCGTAGATCAGAGGCCTCTGGTCTCCGGCGGAGTCCCGGCTCCATATCAACCTTCTGGAGCTTCGGGCGATCCGGCTTGCACTGTAGGCATTCCTTCCCTCTGTCAAGGGGAGAGTAGTGCAGGTGTTCACAGACAACACCACCGCCATGTGGTACTGCAACAAACAAGGCGGGGTGGGGTCGTGGACCCTCTGTCAGGAGGCTCTGCATCTCTGGACATGGCTGGAACATCAGGGCATGTTCCTGGTGGTTCAACACCTGGCAGGTTCCCTGAACGCCAGGGCGGACGAACTCAGCCGAAGGTGCATGCTCGATCACGAATGGCGTCTTCACTCGGAGGTGGTGCAAGGTCTCTTTCAGCAGTGGGGAGAGCCTTGGTTAGATCTATTCGCCACCGAAGAAAATGCGCAATGTCATCAGTTCTGCGCGTTGGAATTTCCAAGGCGGCACTCGCTCGGCGACGCTTTTCGTCGCAAGTGGAGTTGCGGTCTGTTGTACGCCTTTCCGCCTATACCACTTCTGCCCAGAGTGCTGAAGAAGATCAGGCGCGACCGGGCACAAGTCGTCCTTGTGGCTCCGGACTGGGCTCGAAGAGTATGGTATCCCGAGCTACTCAGTATGAGCATCGATCCTCCGATCAGACTGCCTTTTCGGGAGGATCTTTTGTTGCAGCAGCAGGGGACGGTCCTCCACCCGAACCTGTCCAGTCTCCACCTCTTTGCGTGGAGATTGAGGAGCGGCAGTTGATTCCTTTCGACTTGCCTCCTGAAGTTTGTGATGTCATTCTGGCAGCCAGGCGTCCCTCTACTAAAGTGGTATATGCCTGCAGGTGGAACAAGTTTGTGGCATGGTGCACAGCAAAGGCTGTGGATCCCCTTTCTGTCCCTCTTTCTGAGGTCCTACTGTTCCTTCTCTCTTTGGCCCGGCAGGGCTCTGCTCTGGGCACTATCAAGGGCTACCTTTCTGCAATTTCGGCCTTTCTCAGGCTACCTGATCAGCCCTCTCTTTTCAAGTCCCCTGTTGTAAATAGATTTCTCAAAGGCATTACACACCTTTTCCCTCCTATTCATTTCGTGATGCCTCAGTGGGACTTGAATCTGGTTTTTACGTACTTGATGTGCGCTCCCTTTGAGCCTCTTTACAACTGTCCTCTTTGTCTCTTGACATTGATGACTGCCTTCCTGGTGGCCATCACCTCCGCTAGGCGGGTGAGTGAGCTCCAGGCTCTTTCTTGTAAGCCTCCTTTCCTTTCAGTCCATCCGGACAAGGTAGTGCTCAGGCTCCGTCCTTCATTTTTGCCAAAAGTGGTTACGGCCTTTCACATTGGGCAGACTATTACCTTGCCCACCTTCTTTCCGCCTCCACATCCTTCCAGAGAGGAAGAGAGGCTCCATCGTCTGGACCCATAACGTGCGCTCTCATTTTATCTCAACCGCACACAGCAGTTCCGGGTGGATGACCAGCTCTTTGTTGACTACGTTGGTCCCAAGAAAGGTCGGGCGGTACACAAGAGAACTATCTCCCGCTGGGTTGTCTTATGTATCAAAGCCTGTTACTCTTTGGCTAAAAAAGAACCTCCGGTGGGGCTGCGTGCTCATTCCACCAGAGCTACTGCAGCGACTACTGCATTGGGACGTGGTGTCCCCC